>JAVGWN010001273.1:0-12618 GCA_034552555.1 Semaprochilodus insignis | reverse complement strand
GAGTGAGTGAGTGAGTGTGAGCGAGTGAGTGAGAGAGAGCGAGTGAGTGAGAGCGAGCGAGCGAGCGAGTGAGTGAGCGAGTGAGTGAGTGAGTGAGAGAGAGCGAGAGATCGATCCATACAGAGCCAATAAATTGTGTGTGTTTTCAATTAGCACATTACATTAAAGGCACTAGATAAATGGATAATTGAATGGATGGATGGATGGATGGATCGATCGGCAGCATTGAAAACTCTAAGGCAGCTGTGATTCGGCTGAATTCTGTCTCTGTCTTCTGCCAGACGGTTCACACGCTTGGTCCAGCAACAGAAATACTACCTTCCGCACAGGAAGTCCTTAAAATCACATTTGTCGGTCTGGCAAAGTCATTACACCGACGGCTTCAGCCAAAACTCAAACAGCACAAACTGCAGATCTAGCTAACAGTGCATGGAACCTGCAGCAGAGCTTGAATACCCCCTAGCGTATCACAGGCAGGAGTTCTAGATCACCTGAACCACATTAAAAGACCAGTCTCGCTGTGTACTAGCAGCTGCTGTGGTTAACTGTTACCCTTGAAGCCTGCTTATAACAATTGAGTGGTTCCTAACAGGCTGTTTCTGCAGCACGGCTTCCATATATGGCCTGTATGAACTGCGGAGTCGAACGTCAACAGTGTTTACATATCACTTCAGACGGCTTTATTTCAATAACCTGAGATTCGGATGCATCACAGACATAAAAGGTGGCCTGGAGCTGAAGCTGTCGCATGACGCATTTCAGATTTTATCAGCGTATCTGGACAAGTACCAATTTACTCTCTTAAGAACTTTTAAATAATTTTTTAATGGCATTACTGTGAGGAAACAAATGGACAAACTAGACTCCGGTGCTCGCCGTTACTGAGTTTTACTGGATCAGAATCACTAGAATATTCAGGGCACATTAACTGAGAACCGCCTTCTCAATAACGGAAATAAGACCATATGGCATGTGAGCCGGTGCACATTCACACCAGAGAAATCAGCTCCGGTACAGCCGAACCAGCAGCAGCAGTCAACCACTGGATGGGTATAATGGTTTCTTGAGTGCTAGTGTAGCACTCGTACTTCACATCCCGCCTTGGACCTGCCATCTTCTATCCACTTCTCACTGAAGTTGGGGTTATCCATGACTGAGGCTGCACATGTTCTTGTATGTAGGTATGAAGGTAATGTGGTAGGTAAGGAGGGAGGTGGTTGGGCTGGTGGACAGGTAGGTAGGTGGGTAGGTAGTTAAGGAGGTAGGTAGGTATGTAGTGAGTGAGGTAGGTAGGTATGTAGAAGACATGTAGGTAGGGAGGTAGGGCGGTAGGTAAGGAGGGTGTGTGGGTGGTTAGGTACGTAGGTAGTGAGTGAGGTAGGTTGGTAGGTACATGGGTGGATATGTAGAGAGGTAGGTAGGGAAGTAGGGTGGTAGATAAGGTGGTAGGTAAGGAGGGAGGGAGGTAGGTAGGTACTGAGGGAGGGAGGGAGGTAGATGGGTAGGTAGGGAGGGAGGGGGTAGGTAGTGAAGGAGGTAGGTAGGTATGTAGGTAGGTAGGTACGTAGGTGAGTATGTAGGTAGGTAGAATGGGAGGTAGGTAGGAAGGGAGGGAGGGAGGTAAGGTGGTAAGCAAGGCGGTAGGTAAGGAGGGAGGTAGGTAGGTATGTAGGTGGGTATGTAGGTAGGCACGTAGTAAAGGAGATGGGTAGGTAGGTAGATATGTAGGTAGGGAGGTAAGGTGATAGGCAGGTAGACAGGTAGGCAAGTAGGTAGGTAGGTAGCGAGGGAGGTAGTTAAATAGATGGGAAAGTAGAGAAGGAGGTAGGCAGGTATGTAGGTAGGTAGGTAGAGAGGGAGGTAGGTAAAAATAGATGGGTAGGTAGAGGGAGGTAGGTAGGTCGGTAGAGAGGGAGGTAGGTAGGTAGGGAGGTAGGTAAATGGATGGGTAGGTAAAGAGGGAGGTTGGTATGTAGGCAGGTATGTAGGTAAGGTGATAGGTAAGGAGGGAGGGAGGTAGAGAGGTAGGTGGGTAGGTAGTGAGGGAGATAGGGTAAATAGATGGGTAGGTAGAGTAAAGGAGGTAGGTAGGTATGTAGGCAGGTATGTAGGTAGGGAGGTAAGGAGGGAGGTAGGTATGTAGGTAGGGAGGTAAGGTGGTAGGTAAGGAGGGAGGTAGGTATGTAGGTAGGGAGGTAAGGTGGTAGTTAAGGAGGGAGGGAAGGAGGGAGGTAGGTATGTAGGTAGGGAGGTAAGGAGGGAGGTAGGTATGTAGGTAGGGAGGTAAGGTGGTAGGTAAGGAGAGAGGTAGGTGGGGAGGTACGTGGGTAGGCAGGTAGGGTAAATTGTGTAGTTTGAGACACGGAATTAGACCAGCCAGTCAGAGGAAGCATGATGTGCTGCCCTGTTTAAGGAGGGGCGGGTAACTCGGGGGTAACACAGAGCGGTGAGTACCAAGCGTAAGTCGTCAGTAATGTTTCGGCCGCTGCTTGTAACCCTGACGACGGGGAATTATGAACTGTGCCTCGACTGTTATGACTGCAGGGCTGATGATGATGTTTGAGCAGACCGACAGAATGGAACTATTACACCCTGCGGAATGCTGATAAACAGCCCATCGTTCTTTCTGTCCGCTTTCTCTTTAAATCTGACAATAAATGATGATAACTGAACTGTGGTATGACCGCAACAGCACACTCGTGTTATTGGCCTCATGCCTACAACCGCAGTACGACTGTAGTGAAGTGTAGTACTGCTGTGTTCTATTGTTGTTATTGTATGTTACTGATCGTCCATGCTGATGCACTTAAGCGCTGACACTGACCTCATTATCAGAGACTCGATGGTAGTTGACCTCATACAGGATGATCATGCCGTTTGGCGCTTTCGGCTCCTGCCACTTGATGTACACAAACTCCGGCTCTTCCGGAAGGATCTCAGGAGTCACCGGGCCGAAGATATTATCCGCTTTATCTACAGACAGACACATCAAAAGACAGACGTGTAATAACTGCTATATAGAGCAACAATAACAACAACAACAGAAAGACAAAATAGGAGACTTCAGTTCAGCTCCAGTGGTAGTTTTTGAGGCTGGTTGGTGGATGCTGACCCTCGGGCATGGTGCGAGCAGTGACGTAGGTGGCCATGCTGCAGTAGGCAATGTCAGTGTGGTGATTGCAGGCCTGGATCTCAATCTGGTAGCTGGTAAAGTGATGAAGGTTGGAGATGACGATGGACTCCTTGGAGCTGACAGTCATCACCACTTTCCTCTTCTCATCCTCTGGTCCCACGGTGGGGGCGGAGACATTGGGAAAACTAGGGGGCGTAACCAAGACAGTGGAGTGGGTGGAGTTAGCTATTCCCAGTGATCGGCGACGACGGGAGGGTCTAAAAAGGAGAAGAGGGAGAGAGAAAGAGAGAGATGGTCAAGAAAGAGAATAAGAGGACATCGGCTTTGCAGGAGCTCAGGAGCTCACAAATACACGCACATGAGCGTTTGTTAGCGGAGCCCCCTGTGACTGAACTGCACCTACTAGTGTGTAACACCTCCACGAGCTCCAACAACAGCTATGATTGGATTGGGCATGTACTGGACAAGTTTCTGGATGTAGCCACATCAATGTTCAGACACTCTTACATCAAAGAATTGGTCAGTTGGTCCAGATTTGGTGGCAGCCTTCTCTGGCACAATTCCCAGGAGAATTCCCTGTAGACTGGGATTTTATCCACTGCTGGTAGACCCGTATGACCGTACGCTTCCATACACCTGCAGATTCAGCTACTTCCTTCACACTATGGTCTTTGACACGCCCAAATGCAGTCACTCCTTTTAGCCAATCATTAACATCTGCTCTGGAGCCATTTCCCACACATGGAACGAGACATTCCCTGCACTGTAGCACCTCTTCCCAATCTATGGATCCCGTCACTCACACCCTGTAGGGTTTTATAGCCCCGTCATCCTCGTGCAGCGCCATCTACAGGAGCCTGAAGTTACTACCACCCTAAACACGCCAGGTGACTCATCTCTGTAATAATTTTTAGTATTTGTACGTCCCTATTTTGCTTTATCAGCAGCAATGTACTGCAGATGATAGGGACCTGACAAGTCCACTGGTCAGTAGATCAAATCCTCCTGAGAGTTGAGCTTCACTGGAGGGGAACGAACAAGGTCATTGATCCAAATTTGCTTAATTTTGCACTACAAACAATCAAAATGCAAATGTAAAATAAAACATACATCACAAGCTGTGAAATTATGATAAGAGCCCTTTACCTGCCAGACCAGAACAAGGATGAGGGTGAAACAAGTGCTAACAGACCCACAACAGCTCAGCCGGCATCTTTCAGTTACTCCGACCAGCAGGTGAGCTCACTTCACCCCACTAGCACTGTGGAACAGTTCAGATAAAGATTAGCTGCCTCTGTACTTGATCACCTTTCCTCAAAACCGTTGGCTGTCCCTTTAAACCACCACAACCACCCCGCAAGCTCCATCTCCAACAACCACCCACAGCGCACACCAGTAGATGGCGTCAAGCACCGCAGAATAACCAGTCAACACCAGTGGCTTTTTAATAGGACACCACTAGAGGGCACCATTACTGCTCAGAGACTTCCCCAGAGGCAGGGAAGCAGCTACTTCCAGTGGGTGTACTGGGGGTTTCAATCAAACGCTAATGAGCTTTGGCCTCTAGCAGGGACATTAAACCCTGGCCAATAAAAACCAGGAGAAAGAGGAAAGGCCCGAGATGATGTGGCAAGACACGGACAAAATACCAGAACAGCACCACAGCCGGTCACATTCCACTCACTGGCCACTTTATTAGAAACACCAACTTTCTGTTTTCACTCATTGGCCACTTTATTAAAAACATTAACCTTGTACTTCCACTCACTGGCCACTTTATTAGAAACACCTACATTGTATTCTGCCCACTGGCTACTTTATTAGAAACACCAACTTTCTGTTTTCACTCACTGGCCACTTTATTAGAAACACCGTGTGCTTCCACTCACTGGCCACTTTATTGGAAACACCTACATTATATTCCGCCCACTGGCCACTTTATTAGAAACATTAACCTTGTACTTCCACTCACTGGCCACTTTATTAGAAACACCAACTGTGTGCTTCCACTTACTGGCCACTTTATTAGAACCACCAACCGTGTGCTTCCACTAACTGGCCACTTTATTAGAACCACCAACCGTGTGCTTCCACTTACTGGCCACTTTATTAGAAACACTAACCGTGTACTTCCACTAACTGGCCACTTTATTAGAAACACCAACCGTGTGCTTCCACTAACTGGCCACTTTATTAGAAACACTGTCCTTATAGCTCCACTGTGTGGGTGTACAGTTACAGACTGCAGTCCGTGTGTGCTCTTATCAATGGTCAGGTTCTGACCCCAGGTCCTCTGTAGTCCAGATATTAACTGTGCATTAACAGACGAGCTACAGTCTTTAACTGAGCGCCAGCAAGGTGGAGGGGTTTCTGATAAAGTGGCCAGGCAGTGCTTAGGAACAAACTCCCCTAAAAAGAGAAGCTTTTTAATCCTGCAGGGGTTTTACAGCGCCTGAGCTGCTCCGTCTAAAGTCCGGCGCAGACAGAGATCTCCCAGCGGCGTGTAAATGAGCAGAGCAGGAGAGCAGGAGAGGAAGTGTGTGCTGACGTCAGGAGCAGAGAGACTCTCCCAGGTGGCCTCCCGACTCCGTCTCTCTCCCTCTTCCTGATTGGTTTTGCGTGATCTGCAGCACTTGCACCTCGTTCAGGCTACTGTAACCCGCTGAGCGATCTCGGCAGGAAGCGGAGAGGAGCTACAGTCAGTGCTGGCTCTCTTCAAGACCCCCTTTTCCAACAAAAGACCCTCTGTACTATTAAAGCTGTAGTTCTGAAAGTAATGGCCTACAGCAGTAAAGACTTGAGGCTAATCGTCCGTGAACTGACCGTTTAATTTGTCTTCACTTTTGGGTACACACTGCCACTTTAACTCTCCCTATCCCTAAACCAGCCAGGTCCAACTGCGTCTTCCCAACTCAAGCTGCCCCCAAAGGAGTGCCTGACGTTACGATCCCCATCAAAGAGACCAGCTTCTCTCTCATCTTCAGCTACTGTAACCAAAGAGCCGCTTCTGAGCAGAACAGGTATAAAATAATGCTTCTCCTAACCACCAACTGGAACATCGGGTAGACCCACCAACACTGTCCCCATCAGATGAACATCAGAGAACATCAAACTCCATTCTCGCTTCAGATCTGAGAACATCTACAGGTGTTTCTGTCCATCCTTCTTCCACTGTGAGAAGACCCCTGAACACTATGGAGGTCTGAAAGGAGGTGTAGCTGTTCAAGAAGCTCCTCACGGAGAAAAGGAGACCCACACATCCAACAAAGAAGCTGCTGCTGGTGTTCTCAGAAGTGGTTCTCCAGACCAGACAATTTCCGGTATCGGCGCTGTCGAGCGAGCTGAGCCAATACCAGAAGGTGGTGTAAAAGCCCTGCAGACTGCAGATTGGTTGGAGAGAGAATCGTCAGTATCACCCTTAATGCGTATGCTAATGCTAGCTACCAGGTTAGCGTAGCCACTTGTGTCGCCTTTGGACTACCAGAATCATCTGAGCTCTGATTTTCTCAGCACTGATTTATCTTGCTGCACCTTCTGAACAAACCTGGCGTACCTCACGTCATGGCAGTGCTACGAACACCAGCTACACTGAATAGGAACCACATCTGCAGTGGACGACCAAGCAGCTGGTCCCGGTGTTCTGAGAAGTGGTTCTCCAGACCACCAACAACACTCTTTATTATTTGGAGCAGAGAATGCTAAACCAGCTTCTAAGACTGAACTTTGGAGGTGTGTCTCTTTGAGGACCCGGAAGTGAGACTCCTGAAAAGAGCAGAAAGCTGTAATGAAGGTAAGGAGTGGACACACTAAACACTCAAGTGTCTGAGCTCCTGACCAATCAGAGCTGGTCAGCAGGTCAGCTGACAACCTGAATGCTCTCCTGTTCTGCACATGTCAGGGAAGTTAACAAGCGAGAGGGTGATGTCATACTTGGGCTCGAAGACCTCGTTGTGGATGTAGTTCTCGAAGGTTTTCCGGAACTCCGTCTCCTCAGCCTCCTTCTTCAGCTGAGTCTCGGTTTTGGGACAGGCGCAGCAGCTGCTGGTCTGGCCCTGCTCCTCCGTCTGGTTCCACTTCTGCTCCTCCTCTGTGCTGTATTGCGTGGGGGTCCGTGACGGCAGCTTCATTCCTGCAAGACCCACACAGGACACATGGATTAGGACTGAATGTGGCTTTCGGTTCAGCAACGTCACAACAGCTACTGTTCAGGAAACTCGCACTGGAGACTCTGTGGGGACGTTTCAACCGGGTCTGTTTTAAACCAGGACGGAAAAACGTGCAATGGTCCGATACATCAACCTTCACTCGCTTACAGTGGCCTGAATAAACCAAGAGCTGTGAACGGATACCTTTAAGAGCTCAGCCGTAATTGGTCCAGCAATGATTAGACAGCCCACTAATGAAGATAAAGCACGGCACAGCTTTCAGAGTCTAATGAGCATTATCGGCTACATGGTGAAAACAAAAACAAAGCCAAATACTAACTTCACTATTATTATTATTGTTATTATTATTATTATTATTATTATTGTTATGTTATTATTATTGTTATTATTATTATTGTTGTTGTTGTTGTTGTTGTTGTTATAATTATTATTATTGATTATTATTGTTGTTATTGTTATTATTATTATGCCCCCATAGGTGAAGCAAAAATATATTATTGTGCCACATTAATTAATGTTCTTGATACATGATGGATCACAATATAATTTCTGATCAGCTGGAACACAGTGATTTCTATTCACCATGTGTAAATACAGTGCTGCCCTAAATCCAGTTAGCCTGGACTAACTGTACTCTCTTAATAATGAACCATGCAGTTGGTCAGTGTTTCTACAAGTACTGACCATATACACCACATGCGCGCTATACTGTCCAGCCAATAACATCTTGTACATGCACATGACTTTCTGTGGTGATTGGTCAGTTCTATTCTATTCTATTCCTCAATTCTAAAGTTTGCAGATCCCTCCTGAACTCAAATTAGCCATGTTTCCTGGATATAATGTTAATCTCATAGAAGCTGAACCAGGAAAGGAAAAAGTAGCGGCATGCACACATCAGTCTTCTGCTGTGGTTGGTGTGGCTCAGCGGTTAACACCACTACCCACCAGGGAACTACCACCCCGTGTGGGAGACGGTAGCAAATGCTGAGCTACACCAATAAGAGTCCTTGGGCAAGACTCCTAACACTCCACTGGCCCACCTGTAATACGAATAACCTTGTAAGTCGCTCTGGTATATGAGCTCCAGCTGTTCCATTTATTGTGCTTTTTGGATTTTTGGAATCCCTGACGTTCAGTCCGGTTTAATTTGGTGTCCTGATTATGGTCACTTTATGACATGCTGAATCTGACTAAGGAGTCGATTAGATTATGTACAGCGTAATCTGGTCATTTTGGCGGAGCAATTACTTTAAGATTCTGCAGTTAAACGCCTTTAACTCTGGTTTATTCACCGTGTGGAAGCAGCTCGACTCTACCCACCATTTTTGCTTCTCCATTAGGCAAACCGAGAGCTGGGTACTATTTCTGGTATCGGTGCTGTCGAGCGAGCTGAGCCAATACCAAAAGGTTGTGTAAAGGCCCGGCAGACTGCTGACTGGTTGGAAAGAGAATCATCACTATCAGCCTAAATGCGTATGCTAATGCTAGCTACCAGGTTAGCTTAGCAACTTGTGTCACCTTTGGGCAACCAGAATCATCTGAGCTCTGATGTGATTCTCCTGGTCTTCTCAGCAGTGATTTATCTTGCTGCACCTTCTGAACAAACCTGGCCTACCTCACGTCATGGCAGTGCTATGAACACCAGCTACACAGTGGACGACCAAGCAGCTGGTGCCAAAAGCAGCGTCGTGTTGAGCCGTACTGTGCAGCGGAAAAGCAGCTTGGGGCAGACGGAAAGTGAAAACCTGTTGCTGTCTCGGTTTACTTAATGGTGGTAGACATAATGTGTCATAATGTGTTGAATTCATGTGTTAATTACATGAGCTGCACGTTACAAACTTAATGGACTGCTTTGGTGCTTTTAGCTGTTTAAATGTATCTGTCCTGTGCTCAAACCTTCCTCTGGGTCTGTTACGCACATCAGTCTACTTCATATCAGAGGCTGCAGGAATGAAAGGTCTTACCCTTCTGGCAGTAATCAAACTTGTACAGCTCGCTGTCCTCCTCCTGCTTCTGGTAGGCCACGCGGTAGTGAGTGATGTTGCCGTTGGGGTCAGCAGGAGGTTTCCACTTCAGGATGATCTGCGAGGAAGAGTTTGAGGAGGAGATCGGATCCAGAGGAACGGACGGGCCTGTAACGAGAGAACCAGTGTAGAAGAGTCAAGCTCATTTCTGAAAGAGAGTGTTTAGAGGGCACGTGGATATTAGTGTATATGGTATATATCTCCACAGTTATATACAGTATAATGACTATACTGACTGAATAATGTATGGTAATTTATGGTAATTTATGGTCATTCATGGTCATTCATGGTGATTCATGGTCATTTATGGTCATTTATGGTCATTTATCAATGTGGTCATTTGTTTCAACTGCATCAAGGAGCTCAGTCAACAGACAGGACTCGGATTTGGCAGTTCCATACGAGAGTTTGACTACTCGTTGGTTGTCTTTTACATTGATTATGCAGCAATCAGAAAATCCATAAATTTAATTGGTCATTCATGGTCATTCATGGTCATTCATGGTCACTTATGGTGATTCATGGTCATTCATGGTCACTTATGGTCACTTATGGTCATTCATGGTCACTCATGGTCATTCATGGTCACTTATGGTCATTCATGGTCACTTATGGTCACTCATGGTCATTCATGGTCATTCATGGTCATTTATGGTCACTTATGGTCACTTATGGTCATTTATGGTCATTCATGGTCATTCATGGTCACTCATGGTCATTCATGGTCACTTATGGTCATTCATGGTCATTCATGGTCATTCATGGTCACTTATGGTCACTTATGGTCACTTATGGTCATTCATGGTCATTTATGGTCACTTATGGTCATTCATGGTCATTTATGGTCATTCATGGTCATTCATGGTCATTCATGGTCATTCATGGCCACTTATGGTCATTCATCAACGTGGTCATTCATTTCAACCGCATTAAGGATCTCAGTCAACTGACAGGACTNTTCATGGTCACTCATGGTCATTCATGGTCACTTATGGTCATTCATGGTCATTCATGGTCATTCATGGTCACTCATGGTTATTCATGGTCACTTATGGTCACTCATGGTCACTCATGGTCACTTATGGTCACTCATGGTCACTCATGGTCACTCATGGTCATTCATGGTCATTTATGGTCACTTATGGTCATTTATGGTCATTTATGGTCATTTATGGTCACTTATGATCACTTATGGTCATTCATGGTCATTCATGGTCACTCATGGTCATTCATGGTCACTTATGGTCACTTATGGTCACTTATGGTCACTTATGGTCATTCATGGTCATTTATGGTCACTTATGGTCATTCATGGTCATTTATGGTCATTCATGGTCATTCATGGTCATTCATGGTCATTCATGGCCACTTATGGTCATTCATCAACGTGGTCATTCATTTCAACCGCATTAAGGATCTCAGTCAACTGACAGGACTCGGAATGAGCCCTAACAGTGCTGTTATCAGATATTACACTTTAAACCAATCAGATGGTGTGGGCGGAGCTAACTGCTATAATACTGCATAATCAAAGAAGCATGTGAAGCTGAGGCTCACGAGTGGCGTTGGTTCTGACGTAGATGATCTCGCTCTTGGCTCCGTGGACCTGGTGCTCGTCAGAGACGGAGAGCTGAGTTTTGACCATGATGGCGTACTGCGTCCAAGGCTTCAGGGGCATGAGGATGCAGCCCGGATCCTTCTTCACCTCGGTTGCCCGCTGCGGCGGCTCCACGTCCATAATCACCCAGCTGTTAGAGCCGCACGCGTCCTGCCCGTCGAACTCCGTCACGTTTTTATACGGCCTGAAAAGAGAGGGAGGTTACGAATCTGCGCTACAGCAAAACCCCAAGACATTCCCACCGCCCAAAACCAAACCAGCCACCCTGCGGCACTCACGCTTCTTTGTAGAGCACCATGAAGCCCAGCAGATCTCTGAAATCCGGTGGCCAGAACGGCTCCCACATGACCAGGATCTTTTTGGATGAGGTGCGAATGTTGGTGAACTTCAGCAGGCGGTTTTCACCTGAAAGACAGAATCAGAACCCAGTTTAGATCAGCGGGAGTGATGGGGAAGGGTTAGTGCTGGATTACACACTGCTCTCAGAACCACAGCTAGAAGTATGATCATCATTCCAGAACACTGGAAAAATAAACCATTCCTGATCATGGATGCTGAAATGCACATTAGATTTTCACAGGTACCTAAAATCAGTGACTATATCTGAGACTCTGACAGGATTCATATTATTCAGAGTCGTTCTATTAATAACCACACTAATTTTAATTAAACCGGTTTCCTTTATGAGGAAGTTCATCCATCCGGAATAACCACTACTGTAATTCCTTCTGTGGTTATGGATTGTGTGCTACAGGTGTGTCAGACAGGTATCAGGTTGCAAACGCCATTCCTGTAACTTCCTGTCCCTTACTTTGTGATTGGAGTGAAACTGTGAAAGCTCTTTTGGGACACAGTTGTCCCGCAGCTGTGTGGAGGTCCTGTGCGGAGGTCCTGTGCGGCGTGTGAAGCTCGTGTTTGGGTTATTTGTAATGATAAATTCTATGCAGTGAATCACATTTAGACAGCACAGTGTAGCCTTACAGGATGCCTGGTCTCCGTTGGTGCGGATGGCGATGTCGTTCTTCGTGTGCCGGTCTTTGGTTCCCGTCACTTCCTCCATCTTGCGGATTTCGGACAGGCAGAGTTTAGCGTTATAGTGGAAGAACATGCGACCCTGCTGGATGGTCAGATTGTGCTTGGACCAATCCCACAACTGGCGCAGATTCTGGTTGTCCAGGGCATAGAAGGAGTAGTTCCTAATAAATAAATAAATAAATAAATAAATAAATAAATAAATAAAAATTTATTTCATACACTCTACAGATCAATTCTTCAATTCCTCATTCTCATAATTATACAACTTACATATTAATTTTAAATATATTTAATCATTATTCAGTATCTACTATGAATTATTCAGCATCTGCTATGAATTATTCAGTATCTAGTATGGATTATTCAGTACTTACTATGAATTATTCAGTACTTACTATGAATTATTCGGCATCTACTATGAATTATTCAGCATCTGCTATGAATTATTCAGCATCTAATATGGATTATTCAGTATCTATTATGATTATTCAGCATCTGCTATGAATTATTCAGTATCTACTATGAATTATTCAGCATCTACTATGAATTATTCAGCATCTGCTATGAATTATTCAGTATCTACTATGAATTATTCAGTATCTATTATGAATTATTCAGTATCTACTATGAATTATTCAG
>JAVGWN010001272.1:0-12620 GCA_034552555.1 Semaprochilodus insignis | reverse complement strand
TGGCTAAGCCCACAGTTTATAAGACCCCAGTGATTGGCACCCCCATGTGGTCCAACGTGAAAATCAGTATCTGCCCCTAGCCAATAACTTTCCCTAACAACAGTGACAAGGAGTTCCAGGCTATATCACTGAGAATACACATGAACACATGAAATTTGTGTCTTTCATATATGTATATATATATACTAAATTGTATTATTTAGGCCATCACTGTTATGTAGGTAAACCATGTCAGGTCAGTAATGTGAAGCTCTGAATTGCCTCCACCCTCTTACCATTGATGCTAATGGGATGTTTTTTTTCATGCTGATGGGATGTTCAATGTCAACTCTGGTTTATTGGGAGAAAAACATCGTGACTAGAAACAAGACAGGCAAGACAAGGCAGTTTTTCTGTGGGTTTAACTGAAGGATCCTGAACTACTCCTGAAGTACTTTTCGTTTCCTCATAATCACGTGCGGAGGAAAATCGATAGTGGGTGGATGTATAAAGGTTCACGCTGCATATCTACGGATCAGAGCACCTAACCAGCTACATTTTACAATACTTCCTTTATTACGCTCATCAGTGACAAGGTAAGACTTCGTGTATTTTGTACTTTTGAACATTTTTTACTTTTAAGAAATCTTCACACTGACAAGCAGTTCCAGGCTACATCACTCAGAAATACACTTGAACACAGCATACATTTGGTTAGGAACTGTAACCCTCTTTTGAGTTTCAAAAAATACTGAAATACTTGAGAAAATCTGGTTTGCAGTACACTTTGTGGTGAGAATCGTCATTAAATCCTTCATTATCTGGATGACCTGGATCCTGGCTCCTAACATACATTCTGTTTTACATCTAATTCATTAGAAAGAAAAAAGACTTAATCTTAATTCGGGCAGGCTGTGCTGCATGCACAGTACCACACTGCAAATTGAACTATAGATTCACTCACAGATTATAGGATACAAAATATAAAATAAATATAATCAATGTAAATATATATAAATTGTCCCAAAGTGACCCAAATAAAAAGGTTTATTTGACACAACTTGAAGATATGGTGGAATAAATAATCACTGTATTTTAAGGGGGGGGGGGGGGGGGGGTTAAACAAATAAAGGCAATAGAAACAGTGTTATTTATTATTGCACTTTAACACTATAATAATAGACTACCAGTAAAAGTAGTTGGGATGTAGTGCAGTCAGTGCCAGCAGAAACAGTAAATGAACAGCAGATGAGTAAATGTAATTGTAGTAGCATAGCGGAGGTCAGTACAGTTTTTTTGTACTGTTTTGGCTATCACTGTTACATAGGTAGACCATGTCAGGTCAGTAATGTGCAGCTCTGAACTGCTTCCACCCTCTTACCATTGATGCTGATGGGATTCTTATGTCTATTCTGGTTGTTGTTCCCGATCCAGCTATCCGAGCTGTAACTTCTCAACTGTAAACTGGTTCTCCGAGATCAAGTCTATCACAGAGGTTGACAATGATGTAGAAATCACTTATGGGTTTGCAGTTGCCCTGTGGTGCTCAGTGTTATAGGGCAGAAGAACTGCTCACTCGTGTACACTTCTTGCAGTCTGCTGGTAGGAAATATGGATACTGAACTAACCAGTTTGTCAAATGGAACTATTTCACTACAATTGCTTTAATGCACAAGTTGTGGAGAAAACACATATTTTGTCTTGGAGTGTAGTGCACTGTTTGCTCCATCACTTTGTATATAGATCAGTTTTTATCCAACCCCCTAATATGCATGGTAATATCTATGTGTACTATTTAAGTTAGCTAATTTCTAGTATTAACATAATAGTAAATCTACTAATTCAATTGTCTAGCAACATCTAAGCAACAACTTGGCATATCACAGCAACACCTTACCAACCAGGATAATATAGTAATGGCCCAGTAATGGTCTAATAGAGCAATCACCTGCGTAAGTGTCTGAGTGAGTGAGTGAGAGTCTGGGGGGAGTGGGGAAGGTGCACGACTCTCTCCGATGTTTTGAATTCGAACTGCAGTACCCATTTTAACTGCTTGCTGTCAGTATTACATAATCCTTTTAACCTGCAACCACCAAACTGCATGTACTCATTTAGGGCGGATACCCAAACTCTAATCCACAGCCATACTGACGAGCACTTCTTTTTATGCCATTTACCCATCCCTCACTCCTGCCATAGACTAACATTCATTTTTGCACCAACACAAACCCTATTGTTTCCTTTACCTGACAGTAACCAACCTGCGTGTACTCACTGAAGTCTGTGTATATGTGTCATTTATACATCTCTCAATCCTCCCATAGACTCCCATTCATTTTGAGAAACACCTAGCAAACACTTAGCAATCCCCAACAACCACTCAGTGAACAACCCTCACAACATAGCAGCAGCCTACCAAGACCTTAGCAACCACCTGAGACATCACAGCTACTGCCATCTAACACCACACCAACCACTTGAGACATCACAGCTACTGCCATCTAACACCACAGCAACCACTTGAGACATCACAGCAAATGCCTAGCAACACTATAGCAGCCAGTTACTCTTTGAGTTTATATAACCTGCTATTATCCCCACCACAGCACAAGTAACTATCCATTTTTTAATTAATTGTAACATGTGTTTTATCCTGACAGATGTCTGACAGTGAGATCATTGAATTGTCTGGTCTTGGTAGACCATTCCAGTTGGGAATGCTGTATGACTGCCGTAGAGATGCTCTTATTCCAGGTACAGAAAGATGGATGGAAATTTAAAAACTTACGTGATGTCCTCTTAAGGGCCAATATTCCTGTATTTTATTTTTCTATTAGGTCTACTTATGATATTTGTGTGGTTTTATGTACATCGTAAACAACAGCTTCAAGCAACTGTCAAGTGTTATTTCACAAACATTTCCCTTCTTACTATGTTTGTTTACTCTACTCTGTGAATACATTCTTATAGGATGACTAGAATACTGAGTGCCGTCTCTATTGATAACCTTTGTACTGTAGTAACATTTGCACATCTGTACTATATACTGTTACTGTGCTTTTACACTGAAAACCATTTATACATCCTGCATATATCTAAGAATAGCCCAAACACGTTTCAGTACACCGTACAATGGTTTACACAACAAACAGCAAAATCTATCCACATGTATTCAAATTTTTAATATTAGATCTATTCTTATTTTACTACACTATTTGTCTATTTCTATTAGACATAATTTAGACTTCTAAGATAGCTTGAGTATTCTCTGAGCAGCTTTTAAAACTGCTGTATTGTTGCATGTTCCCATAGCGAAAAATACGAAGAGTTAACTTTGGCGCATTAAATTTATAGGCACTGTCTACTACTACTTTGAACCAAAGGTATAAGGATTGTTTTTAATAATGACTTCAATGTCTCACTTTTTAGCTGTAATTATAGGCACAAAGGTATGCATAGGTTTGGTTTGCTGTGATTTAAAAATGCTCATTTTAAAAAAGTATGTACTCTGTTAAAATAGTAGTTTTTTTTAGCACTCTTCAATGAACTGTATGTATGTGATGTTTCCTAAATACAGGTATTACACTGTGGGATTCAGAGATCCTGACCAAGCATGTAAACACGCGTTCACAGCCAAACACTGAATTTAAAATCATGGCCTCAGATTCCAGTGAAGACAAGACAGAAGCTCTGAATATCAGTGCATCGCTTGAAGCTAGCTTTCTCAGCGGACTAGTCAGTGTGAAAGGATCAGCAGAATAATTAAGCAATAAGAAAAAATCTAAGCACCAGTCTCGGGTCACCCTGCAGTACAAGACCACAACACGGTTTGAGCAGCTGACCATGGAACATCTCGGAGCTAGGAACATTCAACACTGTAATGTGTTGGAGGAGGGCTCTGCCACACATGTCGTTACTGGCCTCCTGTATGGAGCACAGGCCTTTTTTGTTTTTGACCAAGCGGTTTCTTCAAATGAAAACCACCAAGAAATACAAGGAAACCTACATGCATGCATCAAAAAGATTCCTGTACTAGCAGTTGAAGGTGAGGCATCTTTGGAAATGACTGAGAATGAAAAGCAGCAGACTAACAAATTCAGCTGCACCTTCCATGGGGATTTTGCTCTGGACAGCAATCCAGTCTCATATCTTGATGCCATTAAGGTGTACTCTGAGCTTCCACAGCTCTTGGGGCAGAATGGAGAACATGCTGTACCCGTCACTGTATGGCTTTACCCCTTGAACATGCTGGCAGCAGCTAAGCTGGTTAGGGAAATAAGTGTTAGTCTGGTCCGTCGTGCCCGCTATATCATTGATGGCCTGGATGATGCTGTTACGCAGTGCCAGGATCTGATGAATGTTGATATGGCCAAGCAGTTTCCTGAAATCAAGGACAAGCTCCGAAAATTGAAAGACTTTTGCTCAGAGTATAAGGTGGTCTTTCAAAAACAGGTCTGTAAACTTCTTCCATCAATACGAGGTGGAGGAACAGAAGAACAAGAGCTTGCGACCTTGTTGAACAATGTGGATCAATCCCCCTTCCAACGTGGTCTCATGTCTGTTTATCTAAATGACCAAGAAAAAGAGATGAATGTTCTCAGATCATATTTGGGCATCATGAAAGAGACCCCTGTGGTTTCCTCCAGCAATGACCTGATCAAAGAAATGTTGAACTCAGCTAACGACTATGTGTTGGTTTTTGCATTCTCCTCCATAGCACAGGAGGACTTGTACCTTTCTGACATTGAGAAATTTCTAAAAGACCTATCAATGAACACTGACAAGGAGATCTTCTACAAGCCCAGTTCTCCAAAAGCAGAGCAATGGTTCTGTGGCAGTGTGGCTGCAATCACCAAGCAGAACATTCAGAGGTTTTTAGAATTTAAAGAGGCCAACAGGGAAAGAGAAAATACTGCTTTCTGTATTGCATCAATCCCGAACAAAAACATCATGGGCTCATCAATCTATGTTTACGAGAAGGGGCAACAGCTGAGTTCAGAGTTTGAACTTCCCTCAAAGCCACCCGTGCCATCTGTCTCACATGCTGAACATGACTGTATTCACTTAGAAATCAAGCCGCCAGCTCTTGGCAGCAAAAGTGTGGAGTCCTACATAATCTCATATCAGACAGCAGAAGGTTCTGAGTGGAATCATGTAAANAACTACCTGCTGAAGGTAAACCGAGAGAGTAGAAGTGATATTACACTTATCTTACTTATCAAAGACAATAATGAGACATATCAGGATTAAAGTGCTAATATGAGACAGAATTATAATATTTTATGATACTTTAAAAGTTTTATCATCATTTGCAGAAGTTTGAACGACTCTGATCAAATTGCTTTGGTAGATTATTAAAGTGAAAATAAGATTACACATCTTATGCAGAAAACACTTAGATATGGCATTTTAATGTATTAACTTACTTTCACATAGAAAATCTAAGACATGTCATTTGATGGGGTGGGTGGTCAAATCTATACAGATCTTCATTTATTTATTTGTTTTTACATGCAAATGTTCTGGTTGTAGAAGAAGATCCTGGCAGTACATTCCTTGCTTTGCAGTTGTAATCTATGCAGTACTAAGGACCAGGATAAGGTGAGTGAGGCTCAGATTAATTGTATTATATACCCTGCATTTAGATTTTAAAACATCAATTACTTGCTTTAATCAAAATATGATTATGTGCTACACAAATGCTCGACATCATCTTTAAAGGGCTTAATTATGAGTGCCATAGTTTTGTGGAAAATGTTAAAAGGCGTAGAATAGGACATATAGAAGTGGGCTTAGGGCTGAGCCTTGTGGAACACCTAGAATTTGACCATTAATAAAAGACATTTACGTGAATGTTTTCATGGATGGGGCATTTCTTTTGTTTTTAAGTGGGATTGGGGTGGTTCTGTTATTATCATAAATCTTCCATTAATTATTATTTTTAGTTTTCAGAATCACAAATGTAATGAAACAGGCCTAAAATAAACTCTGCTGACACTGTCATTATTTTGGGTTTAAAAACACTACATCACAAAGATTTCCCTAACAAGCATTTATACCAGCTCCAACTCCTTTCTTCTGTTTAAACAGCTTAATCAGAATAATGATAATGAGTGCTTCATCTGTGACTCTGACTGGGGTGACCTGCTGTGCTGTGATGAATGTCCAAGAGCTTTCCATCACCGCTGCCATATACCGGCTGTGCAGAACGATACACTGGGGTGAGAGGATTAAACTCACGTCTGGTAGGAGGGCATGTAAATTTGAGGGTGCACATTTATCACCATAAAACGTGTCCTAGTGGATTTGGAGTTAACTAATCAAAATCATTTCATCTATAACACCAATAAGGAAAAAATTAAAGCAGCAATAGTAATAATCATTTATGCACATGTACATTTGCCTCAAATGCTATGATGTTTTCGCATTACATTTTTATTACTGACTCACCCATGATTGTTATTCATGCATTTTCTTGTTCAAAGTGGTAGTTTATGACACAGAACTGAAAAAATATGTGTAGTAAAAATAAAAAAAAATTTAAAAGAAAAAATGAATAAAACCGCAAAATTAGGCATTGTATTTTGTTTTGATTTTACAAAAGGATAAAAACTTTGTAAAAATATAAAGAATTTGTTTTTTGATGCAAAACATGCAGGCCTAGTAGTGAGTGTTGCTGCAAAACTGTATTGTGATGATGCTTGAAAATGTTTTCATGATATGCAACGCATGGAATAATATTTTACTTCTGATGAGTTACAACAGAACAACAGATTTATGGCCCCATTAGGGTCACATGTCAACTGTGATTTGTTTATTTATCTCACTTGCTGCACTGCAGTAAATCCACAGCATACTGAGAAATCATACATCATGATAAAACCACTATGTTAAATATATACACTAAAACATATTTACATATTACTATATACACTTAAATCAAATGTGTGCAGAGACAAGTGGGCGTGCACGTTCTGCGTGTTGAAGGCTAACCAGGGATGGTCGCAACCCAGACATATGACTGAAAAGGAAGTTCTGGACAGTTCCATTTCTCAGTATACACTGGTACACACACTCATAAAGACTTACACACACATGTACACAATTACACACCTTCATACGCAGGAGTTCTGATTTTGTGTTTGTGTGATTCTTTGTCAGCCCTGTGAGTATTTGCTGCTGCGTATGTACCAGGAGGACGTAGAGTGGGTGTTCACTGAAGACCCCACTAAAACAGTAAGACTGTCACCTCAACACTTACATGATTCATCTTTACATTGTGATTCCACCTCCACCTCTACCAGAGAATCTGCAGGAACTGTGTGAGAATGTTTAAGATGCATGGGATGGATTATCACAGGACACCATTAGGAATCTCTACAACTCCATGCAGAGACATCTGGCATGTTGCGTTAGCCGTAATGAGAGACACTACTTCTGTATGTGTAGCTCAATGAATATTGTCCATATCAGTCTAAGTTTATCATCATTTATTGTTCCTGGTAACATTCATGTTCCATTGCAATCTGACACTTCCTTCTGGGTGCAACTATTATTTTAACAATGAATGTATACAGTGCACCATATACAAAGTTATGGCACATTAACTATTGTATGGGTTTTTGCCCAAAATACCATATTTAAGTGTGTCCTCTGTAGAGGATGTGTTCACTTACATTTGCCTAGAAGATCAGCAGAACAAGCTGGTCGCCTAAAGTGCTAAAGCGAGGATTCATTTACACTCGAGCATGTTGTTTTTCTTGGTGTCATGTTGGCTCTCTGTGCTGCTGTTGTGCAGGTCTCGGGCTACAGCAGAGTGATTTCTCACCCCATGTGGCTGGGTAGAGTGAAGACAATGCTGCAGAACAAAGAGTATAAAAAGCTGGGCCAGTTTGTGTCTGATGTCCGGCTCATCTTTAAAAACTGCCACATCTTTAATAAGGTGAGATTTCATAAAAATATCAAACTGTGAAACAAATATGTAGTACATGTGGACACCTTAATGTAGTCAGTACTTAGTAACAGACTATTTGGCAGATATCACAGTCTGCAAATGGGTAAAGTAAAGTAGGGAGGTGATGGTCCGTTTTTGGCTTAGTAGGCAAACATCAGAGTCTTAAATCTGGTAAGGTGGGAAGCTACAGGAGTCCAGTAAAGGGTAGGTGACAGTGGAGTGACAGCAGTGAACCTAGGAAGACTGACGATAAGCCATGCTGCTGATCATCCATATAAGACCAGCCAGGAGCAAGCTGCAGTGGTCAAGACTTGAAATGCACTTGAACAAGCACCTTTCTAGACAGAGATGGTTGTATCCTCTTGATGTTGTTGAGGAAAAACCCACATGACTGTGTCAGGTTCTCCGTATGACCTTCATGATGTTTTGCATATTTCAGATGTTTTCTTCTGATGACTCTTCCATGTAGTTTATGCTTGTGCAGGCAGTGCTAGACAGTGCACCACCAACCCTATGTCAGTGTCAGGGACAAAGAATCAGGACAGAAGCGCGCAGAGCTAAAAGTCTGATGGGTTTTATTAAACAATCAAGTAATCGAGGGGTGAGTGAGTGAGTGTGTGTGTTTTATGCTGGGGTTAATGAGTGACAGCTGTTAGAACTCTGGAGACCTAGATCGGAGCTGGTTGGTCGACTGGGGACATGTAGGTGTGACGTCATCGTGCAATGCCTTCTGGGAAGTCCAGAGGAGCAGAGAAGCTGGGGAAACCCGGAAGCGTGACAGTCAGCTACATCACTGTTATATGGGGGTTTTGCTTTGCCTTCTTACCATGTTCTGGTATCATTTAAGGCTTTTTTTCCTGCTTTGTAGGTATAAGTTAGCTTTTTTGATAGATTTAGTTTTAGTTTTTCTACTTTTAAAGTTATTTAAATAAAAATGTATATTTGTTTGGAAATAGTTTGCTACAGAGATTGTAACGTAGATTGTGTATTGCTTTCTGTAATTAAAAGCAAAAATGATTTTCTTCTTCTCTGTCTGTAGGGAAATAAGTTTGACAAGTTGGGATCCAGGCTGAGTGTGATGTTTGAGAAGGAGTTCAAAACCATCTTTAACATCCAGTAGAATTTCTTCTCAATCAGGAACTTCACTAGTGTTAGCCAATAACAATAAATAATCATTTTTAAAACATCTCACTTGCACAACCACTGGTCAGGCAATCTGTGACTGAAATAGCTGATGGGTTTTCATCAGACCTGGTGCCTCACTAACCAATCATGAAATCTAAAACCACCACTTTTTTAATTTATGGTTTTTCAAGTGCAAGTGTGAAAACAAAGTGAAAGTGAAACTAAACTTCATATAGAAGGTTTTATCAATCATGGGTTTAAATGCATCACCCTCTATTGACTGTAATATAGTAATGCACTGTACACTGTACATAATCAACCTGAAAAAATACTTCCTGTAATAACAAGCAAGTTCTTTTATTCAGATCAAACATAAATGTTTTGACTCAAACAGCTTTATCAAATTTAAAATTATTTCTTTAGGTTAAATAAAACTAATTAATTGACTTTTTACTACATTAAGTGAAGGACGTTGTACAGGTTGTGTACCTGTGAGGAGGTACAGATCTTCTTTCTTAACTGCTCATTTTTAATAATTTAATTTGTAGCATGGCCAACTCATTCTTTAGTTCTGGTGCCAGGCCTGGTTGGTTTCATCTTGTGTAGTGTTTTGCATTAATTGTCATGTTCAAGTTTCTTCTTCTTCTTTTTTTAAATGCGTTGTGTCGAAGCAGCAGGGCATCTAAATCTGTGTTTCCTTTCTAATTCAGTAAATCTTGTTTCTCTGTGGTGTAATATATGTGTGTAAAGTTTGTCTTATGAACATTTTCCTATTAAAGGTCTGATAAATGTCTGCTGTGTTTCACTAAGTTTCTCTCCTCTCTATGTAAAGTGGGCAGTCCTAATCTTGGGTAATGCTTCTATAAGCAGACCTAACCAATCACAAGTCTGTGTCTCTTGCCCCGCCCACATAAGACAGTTTCAGAGTCAGAGAAACTTGGCAAGCTAAAGCTGTTCATCGGTTCACATGTTGTTTTGTATGTCTATCTCATATTACCATCTCATTACCATCTCATAAAGGAAAATAAACAGCTGGCTTTAGTTCTGGATGAGTGGCAGAGCAGTTGAGAAGTGTTGGACAGAAAAGCTGTCAATCAAGCTGCTCATTAGCCACACCCATACAGTTCTCAGTTGGGTCTGATTAATGTCTTTTTATCTGTGTTTTATCATATTTATATCTTATATTAAAGCTCTGCCAGATGTTTGATATAATACTCAAGTTTAGAATCATACAGGCATTTTAATGTTCCTCTGTGTCCTAAAGGCTTTAAGGACAAAGACCACCCTTCATTAGTTTCAGTCTAAAAATCAAGAGTACAAAGTTATTCAATTTCAGCCTCAAGATAATACTCAGAAAATATGTATTTATTCATATATTCATCCTTTACTTTTATTACAGCTCCCTTTCAGGAGACTCGCTTTCAGTTTTTTAAGAAATCTGCAGTGATATTTTCCACACAAGTTCAGTCTTAGAAGTAGGTTGTAACTTTTCACTAATCCCACATCACATTCAGCGATGTTGAGGTCTGGAATCTGGGGTGGTCAGTCCATTGTTGTGAGAACACCAGCAAGTGTGTAGCTTGATTTCCTCCTGTGTCTGGTTTAAGTGCTGTTTATCTAATGGTGACACGTTTTGTGGGTCTACAAGTCAAGTCAATTCAAGCAGTTTTTTATTGTCATTTCAACCATATACAGTGGTGTACAGTACACAGTGAAACGAAACAGCGTTCCTCCAGGACCAAGGTGCTACATAGAACAATAAATACAATAGATACACAAGACAATTTACAATATACGAAACAGCAAACAATAAATACAGGGAGGGAGCAGTAAAGTGCAGTTATGTCCATTTTTTTTAAGATGAACATTGAACATTGTTTTTAGCAGCAGTTATGTCCATATTTGGTATAAGTGTAAACATTTTACTCATTAAGTTTGTGTAGACAGATTTAAAGGATGAGATTGTGTGTGTGCGTTCAGTCCAGTCTGAAATGTGTGCAATTATTCAGACCAGATTCAACAACTCTGGTTGTTAAGGAGTCTGATGGCTTGGGGAAAGAAGCTGTTGCACAGTCTGGATGTGAGGGCCCGGATGCTTCTGTACCTCTTTCCAGACGGTAGGAGGGTGAAGAGTGTGTGTGAGGGGTGTGTGTGGTCATCCACAATGCTGTTTGCTTTGCGGATGCAGCGTGTAGTGTAAATGTCTGTGATGGTGGGGAGAGAGATACCGATGATCTTCTCAGCCGTCCTCACTACTCGCTGCAGGGACTTGCGATCCGATACAGTGCAGTTCCCAAACCAGGCAGTGATGCAGCTGCTCAGGATGCTCTCGATGGTTTCTCTGTAAAATGTGGTGAGGATGGGAGGTGGGAGATTTGCCTTCCTCAGCTTTTGCAGGAAGTAGAGACGCTGCTGGGCTTTCTTGGTTATGGTGCTGGTGTTTTTTATCTGAAATAAAAACATACCTGAAACGGGTATGGCAACCACAGTGTCAGCCTTTGTACGTGCCTCAGTCAGCATATAACTAAAGAAACAGGTTAATGTTAGCATAATTACAGTTCAGCTTTGAATTTATAACTCTTTAAATTAAGCATTTAAATTAAGCCCAACCCGATATACTGGTCTCTGTTACATGTATTTCAAGACACGAGGAACAAATGTGGAATGTTACAACACTTTACAGAGTTATTTACAGTTTTATTGAGCTGAACTGACAAAGCTGTACTTTCCACGGCAGCATGGAAAACACTCTACTGCCGAGGCTGCGCCGAATATATTAGAGTCGCAATGCGCTGACCGACCAGTAGGTGGTGCCAAACCCATTTAGCAGGAATTTCACAATTAACTTAAATACAACTATTGTACACCGTTACACATAGACCACAGTATACAACTATGTACACATGCACTCGTGACTGGCGAGTGTCTTTGTCTGCATCTATACAAACACTGTTTCCTTTTATAGTAAATTAGTTTTGGCTGGTTATGAACATGGACCTACAGATGCAGTACAGTAAATGAGAAACTCATTAATGAACCTGTTTAAAGCAAGTTCTTATTAAACTTTAACTTGTAACTAAGTTGCAAATAAATCTTAAACTGAAACTTGACTTGTTTGCAAAAAGTTATTTTATAGTTCTAGCTAATGGAACCTGTTCTCCTTCAGTGTTCTGTGCATATGATCATTTGAATAGACATCAGTGTCAGACTAATGAATGAGCTTCTATTACAGATTGGTGGACTGAGAGACACTAAAGTCTCTTCACCTACACTGAGCTGATTAAGAGTCTTGTTCCAGAAATGATGATAGGACATTAAAGCCATAATAAATCGTGCTCCTGTTACTCTCTAACAACTTTAGTTCTTTTACTCCAGTGGTGGTCTAAAAGGAGGAACTTCTACTGGAGTAATATTTTACCTTGGGTATCTCTACTTTAACTAGTACATGGTTTGTGTACTTCATCCATCATTTGTGTCTTTTTGGTTTGTAATAAGTGGAGAGGTAGTATAACTAAAGTGCTATATCCATTCACTTACAGCAAACAAAGTTCAGCATCCATCT
>JAVGWN010001271.1:0-12623 GCA_034552555.1 Semaprochilodus insignis | reverse complement strand
CAGCAACCGGAATGATGAATGAGAGTGTGTAGGGTCTTTGTAGACCCTGATTGCCTTTTTGGTCATGGATCAGATGTGTAAGTCCTGGAGTGCTGGTTGTTTGTCTCCAGTGATCTTACTGGCCTGGTTAACTACCAAAAAGGCAATCAGGGTCTACAAAGCTTGTTCCTGTGCTTAACTGAGAGGTTCCCATACGAGGACACGATGTTGAAACTGAGAACACTCTGAGTAAATGACTTGTACCCCATGATCAAAGTGCTGTGTGTTTGCTATGAGGCTATTCCTTCATACGCAGTGCAACTTAGTCAGACTCTGTTTCCCTTTAATGCCAGAACTCCAATCAGACTTCTTATCTGGAACCAGCCAGCGTTTGCACCAGTTTGTATTGGAGCCAAGGAACGTCAAAGGATACAGCATCAGCATCAACAGAGGAGGCTGCACAGCAGGAGTAAACAGTAGTACCAAGACCTGGAAGCATTTGAGCTGTTATTCCAGGTGTTTGTTTATATCCAGAAAGCAAGTATTAACTACTGGAGTATTAACTACGGATCAACTACTGGAGATAAGAAGACGTAGAAGACGTTTTCCAGCGGACCACTGGATATCACCATTGTGCACCAACTGATACACCCACAGATGTTGCCACGGTTGGTTCCGAGGAACCTACAATTCTTTGGTTCTGGCTGGGAATGACCTTTTAGGGCTCCGAACCCCAAACTTATTTTTGGTGGAAATGTGCCAAATGGTTCAAACTTAGGTGCATGAACCAGAATGGGGTTCAACGTTGGTGGAAAACGACTACCGGAGGTGGAGTCGAACCCAAAGCTTTACTGGTTAAAGACCCAGTTAGGAACAGAAGGGGACCTCAACTACAGAGCACAAGACGAGAGGGGGGTAAAACGACTGACAGACGACTGGAAACGACAACCCACTTACCAGGAAGATTCCTGAACTTCCACTTCTCCAAACAGGATAAACCAAGGATCCCTCCACAGCAGGACTGAACCATGGCCCAAACATTCAGGAGGTCAATGTGCAGCCAACTGAGCTACTACACCTCTCAAGAGATCAACTGAGAGTGGGGGGGGGGGGGTGGATTAATAACTAGACCTAAATCTTTTTCCTTTGTTTAGGAATATGGCCTAGAGAAGCCATGAGGAGACCCTGAGAGAGACTCAGGAGCAATTCCACAAATTCCAGCATGGCTAAGTGATACATCCATATGGTACAGGCTCTCAGAACTGAGCACGTGACACATAAAGAGCCACCGTTAAGTAGAGCCCAACACAGGTGTAACTGACTGTCTCTGATTACTGAGAGGCGGACCTCTGCCTCCCTCTAGTGGCGGCACTGGGCTAGGAGACTGGCCTCTCACAGGCTTGACTGTATCCGGACAGCCTTTCTAATGCTGCTTCAGAGTGCAGGTTTATTGCTGACCATGAGTGTTCTAATGCAGAAACACCTCTTGAATTTCTCCACAGAAAAGCACTTACCAACCGCACACGAGCCTACGATCACCATGCCCTAATGCCCTAAAGTGCAGGCTAAAGGGGTAAAAAGACCCTCAGCTTTAGACTGTAGAGCAAAAGAAGCTCTATCCATTACCTCTGTGCTCCAGAACTGATCATGCAACTTCAGTACCTGATGTGCTTTTGTGGCTAAATGCAATCAAATCCTCACAGTAGTGATCCAGCATCTAGGGTAAAGCCTTCCCAGAGGAGCAGACCTGTGCTTCTTCTTGACTGAGTTTCATTGAGACTTTCGGGTCTGTTTTTCACTGGTTCCTTTAAAGGACTCTAACAGTTATCGGTTATTTAATACTGCGTATAGCTGTAAAATTCTGATCCTGTTGATATTGCTTTTGTACTTGTCTTGGTCTCCAGTGTGGACCAGAGGAGGATGGTTTCATCTTTTGAGTCTTGGGCCCAATCCCATTTCACCCCTTGCCCCTAACAGTTAGCCCTCCCCTCCGTTTTGCACGTTCACGGTAGGGTTGTCCCGATTGGTGTTGAGATGGAGGGGTAGGGTGAAGTGTTAGGGCTACACGGCCCTTCAAACAGAGATTTTTCAGAGGCACACTCCAAACGGAGTGTTAGGAGAAAATTCCCAGAATACCCTGCGAATCATCGGCAAGATGGCTACACAGGCGACCAAAGAGACCCGTAAATATGAGTGTGTTCTCTGTTAAAGCCGCTGTACTGTAAGATCATCACTGTAAAAGTGTCTTATGGTCATTTTCTTCATAACACCCGTAAAAATCACTAGTAATACGCTGATGTTTCGGGGCTACGTAGCGAAATTCCCCGTTCCACCTTACATGGTGCAGCAGTTACGTTCTGGTACCTGAGGTTGCTGCACCATTTAAGGTGGAATGGGGAATTTCGATCACGAAGCCGGCGATTGAAGAAGCTCAGTTCAGCTTCATATCACCGCAGAATTCTGGGTGGTGATAATAAATAAGAGTCATCCGCCTCTTTGAGGTCATATGATGCCCTAAATGTATTTAAGCAGTGAGGAGCTGAACTTTACCCTCCTCTGTTGTCACTGCAGACCGGCAGGGTCGCCTACAGAGCACCGCTAGTAGCCTGTTAATGAAGTCATGTAGTTTTTGGTTTGTGCTCTTGTTTATTTGGTGACTCGTTAGATTGACTGATGTGTAAAACTGAAGGTGTGAATGAACCGCGAGCGCCCGTGCTTTTCGTCTGTTTACATAAAAGCCGCTGACGATGAATCCAGTTCTTGAACGGTTGAAGATTTCAACCACTACCCCTTCTAACTCAGTTTTAGGGGGGAGGGTTACACTCGGAAACAAGGGGTAGAAACAAGAAACAGGTTTCTTCGTCTGGCTCTAAAGCGCTGGTTTCTTCCTCTGGCTCAAGTCCCGACTCTCGGCTTCCTGGTGTTTGCAAAAATCCAAACTGCTTCCACACATTTGCCTTTAGTTGACTGAGTTTTCCACAGTTTTCATTCATGTATGTTTTGAAGTTAAACGTGTTTTGTTTGCTGCCACCTATTGGTTTTATTGTGCACTGCATCACAGGTGCTGTTTCTTTTTCAGAATTGTCATTGCCGCCTTTGATACTATATTAACACAGTAGCGTCTTTGCATCAGCAGGGAATAGATCATGATATCTTGCTACATCTTACACAGATGAGTCACATTATTATGACCACTTCCTACTTTCAATGGCAGCAGCGCGTAGCTCATGAAGGAAGTCACATTTTCGTGGTATTCTCTGGGCCCACTCATCCATGTGGAAGCCACTCTCAACCAAGATCACGTACACCCATACATGCTGGTTGTCTTCCCTGGGGTGGATGGGATCTTCCAGCAAAACAATGCAACGTGTCACATGACTAGAAATGTCCGACATTGGTTGGAAGAACATGACCAAGACTTCCAAGTGCTATCCAGGCCTCCCAGTTCCCCAGACTTGAACCCAACTGAACACCTGTGGGACCACCTCGATTGTTGTGTTTGCTCTATGGATCCTCCCCCACACTCCCTCCTACCCCTGTGGGATGCACTGCAGTCAGCATGGCTCCAGATACCTGTGACAACCTACCAGGACCTTACTGAGTCCCTCCCAGCCCGTCTAGCTGCGGTTAGTCTGGATACTCGTAGTAATGTGATTCGACTGTGCGGTGTATATATAGTTAAATGACTTACTTTCATATACATACTGTATATTATGAGACCACCTGGCAATATCTGGAAGTAAATAATCAAAATATTAAAATGGTATGTGTGTCATTTCACTGAATCAAAAAACAATTGAATATGACAAATGAAAAGAGGCAAACTCGACAGTCAACATAGTAAACTGCAGGGAATGTCTCGTTCCATGTGTGGAAAACGGCTCCAGAGCAGATGTTAATGATTGGCTAAAAGGAGTGACTGCATTTGGGCGTGACAAAGACCATAGTGTGAAGGAAGTAGCTGAATCTGCAGGTGTATGGAAGCAGCGTACGGTCATACGAGTCTACCAGCAGTGGCTAAAATCCCAGTCTACAGGGAGTTCTCCTTGGAATTGTGCCAGGGAAGGTCTCCACCAAATCTGGACCAACTGCACAATCCTTTGATGGCAAAATAGATCCCTGTACTAGTCATAGTAGTACTACTAGTTTGTACATGGTAGTACATAGTAGTTTGTGACTACCTCTTACATCGTAGTCCCGAACTACCACCACTCTAGCCTCCTGGTTAGAGACAGTGGATGATTAGCAGGTTCTGAGGAGTTCTCTCAGTAGACTGGAGTTATGCTAATGACAGAGGTGAAGTTTGAGCTGCTCCGGCTTCAGCTCAGTGATCAAACCCGTCAAACCTTGAGGCAGACAGCTAAAGCAGACTTTCTGCTCTGACCTGGAAGACAGAACTGAAAGAGTGAAAGAGGTGAAAACTCACCGGCTGAGATGTAAAGCATTACAATGCCCTGACAAGACGTTGGAGCCCTAAAAAAAAGTTTGCAATGAGTCTTTAAAAAGTTCCAGAAAGGAATAGGATGACGAGAATGAGCTGAGGTGACCTGAGCACATGTCCTGACTGCATTTGACTGCATCTGATTGGTACTGTATGGGTATGTTCAACCACACTAAGCAGAAGACGTAGCACCAGATTGTTGGGTTAATCACAGTGATGCTTCCAAGTTAGCAAACTGTGGTGTCGTGGATCCAGATGATGTGATCCATCAGCTGCTGTTTACACAGAGTGAGAATCTCAGGATGAATGGACCAACAGAAATGGCCCATAACTGTTTGGAAAGACGTCTGGTTCCATTGACTTACATTAAAGTTAAATGAGGTTTTTGGCCTCTCCTGTAAAGTTGCCATTTTGGAGATACTTGTTTTTCTTTGGACAGCGACGATCTGGTGTATAGCTGTAGCAGACAGGCAGCTGCTCCCTTTGTTCATGTCCTTTATTGCACTGCAGGGTTATGTTCTTATATACAGGGGATGGACAGTGAAACTGAAACACCTGTCATTTTAGTGTGGGAGGTTTCATGGCTAAATTGGACCAGCCTGGTGGCCAATCTTCATTAATTGCGCATTGCACCAGTAAGAGCAGAGTGTGAAGGTTCAATTAGCAGGTAAGAGCACAGTTTTACAGTTTTGCTCAAAATATTGCAATGCACACAACATTATGGGTGACATACCAGAGTTCAAAAGAGGACAAATTGTTGGTGCACGTCTTGCTGGCGCATCTGTGACCAAGACAGCAAGTCTTTGTGATGTATCAAGAGCCACGGTATCCAGGGTAATGTCAGCATACCACCAAGAAGGACGTTTTCCTCCACCAGCATCACGTAGTGACCTGGCCACTATCCTGCAAGAAGAATGGCTTACAATCCCTCTGACCACTGTGCAGGACTTGTATATGTCATTCCTAAGACGAACTGACGCTGTATTGGCCGCAAAAGGAGGAGGAGGCCCTACACCATACTAATAAATGATTGTGGTCTAAAACCAGGTGTTTCAGTTTCATTGTCCAACCCCTGTATATTACCATATATTCTATTATCTATAAGGATTCTGCTTAGTAAAAGCGGAATAAAGTTAAAATAAGGCTGGAAATATAATATATATTCATTCCTTCATCTTCTAAACAAATCGTTCTGGAGCCTATCCCAGTATTCATTGGGTGAAAGACAGGAAACACTCCGGACAGGCCACCGGTCCGTCACAGGGCAGACACACACATACAGCTCTGGAAATAAATAAGAGCCCACTCCAGTTTCTTCTTAAATCAGCATCTCCACATGTACAGCAGGTTCTTAGTGAGGAACAGAAGGTTGGGTTCTAGCTTTACTGGCAGATACAGTGAGCGTCTGGTTCATAAGAACAAGGTCAAGCAGCAAACACACAGGACAACACAGCTACAGACTGGCAGAGGGCCAAAACCACTCTCTACTGACCGTGATGAGCGCCACCTCAACTTCCTGTTTATAACCCCCCCCCACACACACACACATGCACCCATGCACACACACACACACACACACACACACACACACACACGCACACACACACACATGGTCTTTGCGAAGTTTTGCCAAACTCCGTTTGCATTACCGAGCGGTCTATCTACCTGTTTCATTGCTTACTCTGGTTCTGACTCTCCTTCGTACTCGTTTCTCCCTCTTTGGATCTCCCCTTTTGTCCTGGTAGACTGTCGTATGCCTTGCTGGTTTTCGACCCTGTTTCCGTCCTCCTGACTGTTCTCTGCTTATCTCCCTCTTATTCTGTCTGCTGATCCGTTTGACTTTCTGGCTCTCCACCTCCACTTGTCTCCTCAGTTTATGACCTGGCAGTATCCCTTTGCATTGCTTGCTCGTCCTTTGTTGTTGTGTACAGTTTCCAGTTTGCTCAATAAAACATCTCTGACTTTTAGCTCTGCTTGCGTCGCGCCGAGTTCTTTGTGCCTGACAGGTCTTAAATTTTCCAGAGCTGTACACACCCAGGGAGCAACGTATCATCTCCAGTTCACCTGACTGGAGGTCTTTGGACTGTCGGAGGAAACCAGAGCACCTGGAGGAGGAAACCCACTGACCCACTGGGGAGATCCTGCCAACCCCACATAGAAAGGACTGTGGACAACCCAGCTGGGAACCGAAACCCAGACCCTTCTTGCTGCTAGGGGACGGCACTACCCACGGCACCACCATGCCGCTCCAAGCGTAGTACAGCTGAAGATATTTTGGTTCAGCTCATTGAAGTCCCTGAGGAACACCACTCCATAATCAAGAGTACCACTAATAATATCACACAAGCGTCATATATTGGATCATACGCTGGAAGTCAGTTGGACTTAGGTGAACCTTAATGGAGTCCAAAACAGAAGTCCTATTAATAATACATGTGTCTTTATTGATCATTCAGATATGTGAGTATTTATCCACAAGCATCCTTGACTTAATATCTTAGGTATTAAAATGGTCTAAGATTACACTGACATACCAAAGTCACGTGATATCAGTATTTACATCGACTATGAAGTGGTGTTACCTCAGAGGACGACTTGGGGACGCCCACACCTGTATTTCTAAATTTTTCTAATTTTTTCTACATTTCGGTGAGGCCAATCATTCCCTGAGTAGAGAGCTTTTGAGCCATTTGTGCCATTTGTGTTTACACCCTGAGGAATTTGTCTTCCGCATTAACACCCACCTACACACACACTAGGGGGCAGCGAGCACACTCTCCCGGAGCGGCGGGCAGCCCTATCCACAGCTCCATCCCGGGGAGCAGTTGGGGGTTAGGTGCCTTGCTCAAGGGCACCTCAGTCATTACTGTCAGTTCAGAGAATCGACCCGGCGACCCTCCGGTCACAAGCCTGGTTCCCTAACCTCCAGCCCACGACTGTGAGGTGTTATCTTGTGAGGGAGGTTGAACACTGGCCAGCATCCTCATGGCAAGGTGACTCAAATGAGGCATGATCGTGGGACACCTCGATTGGGCTCATGTTGAGCGAACATGCAGGCCACACCATTCAACAGAACTCTCCAGATCGCTCCTCGATGGCACGTTGCATGATCCCGCTGGGATGTCCCATCATTGTCGAGCTCCATGAAGGGCTGCAAATGGTCACCAAGCAGTGAAACACAAAGGCCACCGGTCCATGACTTGTTTAGGTGGACCAGTGGACTCAACCTGTGCCATGAGAACACACCTCACACCAGTATGGAACCACCACCAGCCTGCACAGTGCCTTGTTGACAACTAGGGTTCATGGCTACATGGGGTCTGCGACACAAACGAACCCTACCATCAGCCCCAAACAACTGGTACCATGACTCATCGGACCATGCCACATGCTGCCAGTCCTCTGGTGTGGTGGTGTTAACAGAGGCAGTCTGCTAGGTCTTATGCACGTGGGGCTTCCTGCATTGACTATGGACAATTCTAGACAGATGTCACCGGTCATGATCTTTAAGAACCCGCAGGGGTCACTGCACTGTCCACTGTGGGGGGTAGCGCCTCCTATGACATATTCAATGATGTACACACCCGACACTGTGGATCGAGGAATGGTAAATGCCCACACAACCCCCAGAAATGGAATGTTCCATCCATCTGGCACCCGCTATCATGCCTCGTTCCAACTCCGATAATTCCCGTCTCCTTGCCATGAGTGCCCTGACCAGTGTTCAACCTCACTCACGACGTAGCACCTCACAACTTCTACAGGTGTGGTGGTTCCCAAGCCGTCCCCTGAGGTAACACCCCTTCATAGCTGATGTACATACTGATATCCCAACTCCTGTTTAAACACATAACCTGCAAAATAACCCGAAAGACGTGTTGAACATTTTCACAGTAGTAAAAAAAGGAGAACAGCTCCACAGTCATTACGACCCGGGAACCCAAACCCGTTTCAGGGGATCCACAGACACTGCCGGGGTGAAGCTCCGCCTGTGTTCTTACGGCCCACTGGAACAGAAATGATTCACTTAGTGTGTATATCCGCATACACGTTCGGTGCCATCACTATCATTAGACTAACGACTTACCACGTGGAGAAGTCGCCAGCCTGCCAGGATGCCACAGAGAGCGTGGAGGAGTTTCTCCCGTAGGCTGTTACCATGTCGTCAGTCAGGTTTCTGTTAAAGTTGCCACAAGCCCCGCACACCTTTCCCACCAGGCTGCTGCTGACGGTGACCGTGAGCTGTCCAGTGTTTGCGTACTCCACCCTGACGGTGGGTGCTCTCTCTATCACCACGCTCTCACCGGTGTACTCGATCAGCACCTCTCTGGCTGGAGCACTGGGGTAAGACACCTTCTTTCCATTCACCTACCGCATACAGAGACGGATCATAAAGACGTCGTCAGGTCGTATTACTGGTCATAGAGCTGTTTCGGGTTCTTTGGCTCATTTAACATGTTTGGTGTCTGAGGTTTGCTTATTTACTTCTGAACTGGAGCTACGAGGCTAATGTAGCCAGTAGCTAACATAAGATTGTATCTGGCTAATTAGCATCGTGCAAACTGCACGCTTATTTTAAACAATGTTGAACGGAGAAGTAATCTCATGTAGACCTGACACTCGATCACACACTGTTATCTGGAAAAATGGGTAAGTACATTTCATTGCAGAAAGTAGCATTAGCTTAGCGGAAAACAGTATTGGCTTAGCGGGAAACGGCTTTACTTTAGCAGAAAATAGTATTAGCTTAGCGGAAAACAGTATTAGCTTAGCGGAAAACAGAATTAGCTTAATAGAAAACAGCATTAGCTTCACAGAAAACAGTATTAGCTTAGTGAAAAACAGCATTAGCTTAGCAGAAAACAGCATTGCTTAGTAAAACAGCATTAGCTTTGCAGTAAACAGTATTAGCTTAGCAGAAAACAGAATTAGCTTATGGAAAAACAGCATTAGCTTAGCAGAAAAGAGCATTAGCTTTGCGGAAAACAGTATTAGCTTAGCGGAAAACAGAATTAGCTTATGGGAAAACAGCATTAACTTCACAGAAAATAGCATTAGCTTCGCAGAAAACAGTATTAGGTTAGTGAAAAACAGCATTAGCTTCGCAGAAAACTCTCCTGCTCCTGATTGCCTGATCTTTCTCCAAAGTCTCCAAGTCTTTCAAACTACACTCAAACTTTCTAAACAATGTTCAGGTTTCCTCAAATGTTAGTCAGCCTTACTCACCCAGCCGTGTTTCTGACTGTTAACTGTGATGAACGCGCCCTGTAAGAACACATAGACGTTAGCCACGCTAGCAGCACCAACCCTGGAGCACACACGGACATCGGCCACTACACGGAACCACTCCGGAGACTGGGCATCACACAGGAAGGCCATTTGAAAAGCCCCCGGCTGGTCCACCGCCCCCTGCGCCCCATCAAACGACTGCAGCAGGGCACTGGGGTAGATCTGACACTGTCCTGGCTGCGGGTGGCACCCTCGACGCCCGTCCTGAACGTCACACACCTCCCCGGGGCTGCAGGCCTGCTTTTCACATTGCAGCAGTCCTCCAGGTAGGCAGGTACAATTCACGTCACAGCTCACGGACACCAGCGCTTCACCAACCTGTGCCGGAACAGCAAGACGAGGGGTTGATACAGCACCTCCATGGTCCATAGATACTCCCCACAAACGGCAGGTTTGAGTTTTCCAGGTTAACTACAAATACACTTTACATTAAAGGCCACAAATGAGTATAGAATTATTTTCTAATGATAAGAAATAAAAGACTTGTTATTAGGCATTAATTAACTGCTTATTAAGCATTCATTAAAGATGATTAGTAATTGAGTACACTGTTAACTGATACCTAACTATCTCATTTAGCATACCTCCCAATAAAGTGACCACCAGGTGATGCTACAAACTCCTGATTACCAGTTTCCAGACGTCTTTCTTTCCTCTAGCTTTTAATAAAATGGGAAATATACCACTTTATAATTAAGGGTCTTTAATAACTGTGTAGTTACATAATAATAAAGCATGTAATAACATGATAACAGTGGAACTACTGGTGATGTGGTATTTCGTCGCTGTCCACAGAAAAACAGGTATTTCCCAAATGGCAGTTTTACAGGAGAGGCAAAAAACCTCATGTAATTCCAATGGAAGTCAATGGAACCAGACGTCTTTCCAAGCAGGTTTGGGCCATTTCTGTTGGTCCATTCTTCATGAAATGTCCACACAGTGTAAACAGCAGCTCATGTGATCATATGAGGCATAAACGTAAAAATCAACTGGAGATTGGACAGCGACTATAAGCCTTAAACGATTCATTAAGGAAGTGTATCTTCATCCAGCATTTACACCACCTGGCCAAAAAGGTCACACACTCTAATAATTCGTTGGACCGCCTTTAGCTTTGATCACGGCACGCATTCGCTGTGGCATCGTTTCCACAAGCCTCTGCAGCTTCACAACATTTATTCCTGTCCAGAACTGCATTCATTTTCCCCCAAGATCTCGTACTGATGATGGGAGATTTGGACCACTGCGCAAAGTCTTCTCCAGCACATCCCAAAGACTCTCAATGGGGTTCAGGTCTGGACTCTGTGGTGGCCAATCCATGTGCGGAAATGATGTCTCATGCTCCCTGAACCACTCTTTCACAATCTGAGCCCGATGAATCCTGGCATTGCCATCTTGGAATATGGCCGTGCCATCAGGGAAGAACAAATCCAGTGATGGAATAACCAGGTGGTTCAGGATGTTCAGGTCAGCTGACCTCATTCTTCGGGCACATGACGTTACTGAACCTGGACCTGACCAACTGCAGCAACCCCAGATCATAGCACTGCCCCCACAGGCTCGTACGGGAGGCTCTAGTCATGATGGGTGCGTCACTTCAGCCGCCTCTCCTCTTACCCTGATGCCCCCATCACTCTGGAACAGGGTAAATCTGGACTCATCAGACCACATGACCTTCTTCCATCGCTCCAGAGTCCAGTCTTTATGCTCCCTAGCGGATTGAAGCCGAGTTTGCCGGTTAGCCTCACTGACACGTGGTCTTCTTAAGGCTACACAGCTGTTTAGTCCCGATCCCTCGAGTTCCCTTCGCCCTGTGCGTGTGGGGATGCTCTTCCTCTCACTACTAACCATCTCCCTGAGTTCTACTGCTGTTTCTCCACCATCTGATTTCACCAAACGTTGATCACCATCATTCCGGATTTTTTCCCGACCACAAATGAGAAGCTACTCACTGTATCAGTTCGGGTTAAATAACTTGTTGCCAGCTGAAACATAACCACCCATGCAGTAATTATCCAATAGGAGGCTCTTACCTATCTGCTTAGTTAAATCCAGGTGACCACTTTTTATTTTGGCCAGGCAGTGTATAACAGCATGTAATTAAGCCTGTATAAAGCCTGTATAAAATGTAATTAAGCCTGTATAAAGTGTGAACCGTCTGATTATAACAGGAGGGGTTATAATCTGATTATGACAGTGTATAAAATGTCATTAGCTGCACTTTTACACGTGTGCAGTGATATAAGATGTTCTACTATGATACGTCTGTAACAGTGACTACAACAGCAGCTGTTACATGCATTGGTAGTGTGTAACTACATAGTTATTAACTAAGATTACAAACATTTGCTAGTTGTGCTTGCATACAAAGGAATTTGTCGTCTGTATTTAACCCATCTGTGCAGTGAAACACCCACATGCACACACTAGGGGGTAGTGAGCACACTTGTCCAGAGTGGTGGGCAACCCTATCCACAGCACCCAGGGAGCAGGTGTTCAGGGTTGGGTGCCTTGCTCAAGGGCACTTCAGTTGTATCCTTCCGGTTCAGGGAATCGAACTGGCTACCACAAAGGCTCCAATCACAAGGACCTATTCTCCAGCCCACCACTGACCACTAGGAATCTTTTGGATTAGGTTGCAAACACAGTTTGTAATCTGTAATGGAATAGGTTTTAAAGTCGCCCTACAGACCCGGTTTATTAAAACTGGAGAGGTGCAAATAAGCATGACGGCACAGGACCGGAAAGGGTTAAACCACAGACATATTATCCACATGTTAGGGGTGTAAATTCTGATCACTTATATAAGCTCACGAGACAAAAGTGAGTCGCCTTGCATATTTAAGCTGGTAGTAACTTCAGGCTCCTGCAGATGGCGCTGCTGCACGAGGAAGATGGGGCTATAAATACCTGC
>JAVGWN010001270.1:0-12625 GCA_034552555.1 Semaprochilodus insignis | reverse complement strand
ATAACCATTATAACGGTGTTTTATGGCCATTTTCTTCATAACGCGCGAATGTAACAGGGAGGTTGAGGCAGGTTGCAAGTGCAGAGTGGTTTTATTAGGGGTTGTCCAGGAATCAGTATCAGAACACAGGCAGGCATCCTCAGAGACATATCCATATACACAAAAACCCAGAAACCAAAGCAAGGGTCAAAACCATGGAAACCAACACGAACACAGCAAGATACAAGACTCTGGCTCAGAACTGTGGTGGGAACACAGAGACTTGGCAAACAGGCTGAGCAAACAATGGGGTATAAATGGCAGTCCTAATGAGCCCTAGATCAGCTGCAGGTGTGAGAGTGGGTGGAGCCAGGGTGGAGCAGGAAAGGCTGTGTAGAGTAAAAACTCTAGTAATACGCTGAGGTCTCGGTCACTACCTAGCGAAATTTCCTGTTCCACCTTAAATGGTGCAGCAGTTACGTTCTGGTTGAGGTTGCTGCACCATTTAAGGTGGAACGGGGAAACTCGATCATGAAGCTGGCGATTAAAAGGCTAAGCTCAGCTTCATATCACTGAAGAATTCTCGGTGGTGATAATAAATAATGGTCATCCGCCTCTTGAGGTCATATGATGGCCTAAATGTGTTTAAGCAGTGAGGAGCTGAACTTCACCCTCCTCTGCTGTCACTGCAGACCGGCAGGGTCGCCTACAGAGCACCGCTAGCAGTCTGTTAATGAAGTCATGTAGTTTTTTGTTTGTGCTCTTGTTTATTCTGTGACTCGTTAGACTGACTGATGCGTAAAACTGAAGTTGTGAATGAATCGCGAGCGCCTGTGCCTTTCGTCTGTTTACATAAAACTACAACGCTGATGACAACTGATGACGTATCCGGTTCTTGAAGGGTTGTCCCATTTCATAGGGGGAAGATTTCAACCACTACCCTTTATAACTCAGCTTCAAGGGGGAGGGTTACACTCGAAAACAAGCGGTAGGGGTGAAAATAAGAAATGGGATTGGGCCTAAGCGTGGTTTGATGTACCCCCAGGTCTTTAGCAATGCTTTTGTTGTCCTTTGTAGCTTCATGTGACTCTATAACACATCTTCCAAGGTCTTCTGAAAGTTGTTTATGGCCCACACTAACCTATCCTGAGAGGAACTGATTGATCAGCAAGCAAGCTTTGTGTGGTGCTGGGTAAAGCACCTGTGGAACCCACAGTTCCAGTCTCATCTGCTTCATTGAAACACCTTTTGCCAACAAACTCTTGGAGAAGTTGCTTCTGCTAGCCTGCACTGTGGAAGTTACTCAAGGTGCTCAATAAAAGGCAGGAACAGTACAGTTGTTAGTGGGTTATTAGTTTCGTTAGACTGTGCTTGCCTATATTTGCAACCTTGATCTTGATCAGGCCACATCTTAGTGATCAATGTTGGATTTTTTTCTGCTCATGGACAAAATGTAGAATTTGTGGCCACAATAACGGAAACCTGTTTATTGTACATTCACTTTATTTACAGCTAATAAACATGCTTTGATACCAACCCCAGTCCCGTGTTGCTTTAAAAAAGGAGACATTTAATTACATTACATTGATAAGATCACTACCATTGTGAAGACCATGGTGGTTTGACCCACTGAACATTTTAATGTTGTATTGGTATATTAATATTCATTTATATATTAGTATAATTAATGTTAATATTGTATTGAATTGGTAATTCATTAAACATTAACGATATACGTTAAGAGAAGTTGCTGTAAAAGTGGTAATTCTTAATTCTCCATTATTAAATAATTATTAAATAATCATCTGAATAAAGCCGCCACTCAGAGTAATGTGGCCGCGGTAGCTAGATGTGTGTGGGCCCATTTGTGGGGCCCCATTCTGAGGTTGCTTTGGCCCTTTATAAGGCTGGGGCTTCAGCCCACACACTGTAAAGTGAGTACAGCTGATGGATAAGGCCCAAATATGGTCCACAACGTTCATGCCAGAACAGACCCACCAATGTAAACACAGGCAAGACCATATGAAGCTCACTCACGGATCCTACTGAACGGAGACTCTTCAGATGTGAAGATGTGCCGCCCTCTACTGGTCAGACAGCAACAACATCACTGAAACAATAAAATCCACATTTGGTTCAACTGCTATAGGTTGAATGGGTGGGGCTACGTTGCTATAGATTGAATGGGCGGGGCTAAACTGCTGTAGGTTGAATATATGAGGCCAAACTGCTGTAGGCTGAATGGGTAGGGCTAAACTGCTGTAGGCTGAATGGGTGGGGCTAAACTGATTTATGCTGAATGGGCGGGGCTACACTGCTATAGACTGAATGGGCGGGGCTGGACTGCTGTTGGCTGAATTAGTGGGCCTAAATTTGCCATAGGCTAATTAGGTTGGGGTAAATTGGTACAGGCTGCATGGATTGTGCTGTACTGCTGTAGGCTGAATAGGTGGACCTAAATAGCTACAAACTGAATGGGTGGGACTAAACTACTGGAGGTTGAATTTATAAACTGCTGTTGGCTGAATGGGTGGTGCTAAACTGCTGTAAGCGGAATAGGTGGGGCTAAATTGGAACAGGCTACATAGGTGGTGCTAAGCTGTAGTAGGCCGAATGGGTGGTGCTAAACTGCTGTAGGCTGAATGGGTGGGGCAAAATTGCTACAAGCTACATGGGTGGTGCTAAGCTGTAGTAGGCCGAATGGTTGGTGCTAAACTGCTGTAGGCTGAATAGGTGGGGCAAAATTGCTACAGGCTACATGGATGGTGCTAAACTGCAGTGGGCTGAATGAGTGGGGCAAAATTGATATAGGATGAAAAGGTGGGGCTAAACTGCTGTAGGCTGAATGGGTGGGGCTAAACTGCTATAGGCTGAATGGCTGAATGGGTGGAGCTGAACTGCTATAGGCTGAATGGGTGGGGCTAAACTGCTATAGGTTGAATATATAAAGCTAAACTGCTGTAGGCTGAATGGGTGGGGCTAAACAGCTGTAGGCTGAATGGGTGGGGCTAAACTGCTATAGGTTGAATATATAAAGCTAAAGTGCTGTAGGCTGAATGGGTGGGGCTAAACTGCTATAGGTTGAATATATAAAGCTAAACTGCTGCAGGCTGAATGGGTGGGGCTAAATTGCTGTAGGCTGAATGGGTGGGCCTAAACTGCTATAAGTTGAATATATAAAGCTAAACTGCTGTAGGCTGAATGGGTGGGGGTAAACAGCTGTAGGCTGAATGGGTGGGGCTAAACTGCTGCAGGCTGAATGGGTGGGGCTAAACAACTGTAGGCTGAATAGGTGGGACTGAACTGCTATAGGTTGAATATATGAGGCTAAACTGCTGTAGGCTGAATGGGTGGGGCTAAACTGCTGTAGGCTAAATGGGCGGGGCTAAACTGCTGCATGTAAACAGAACTTAGCCTGCTGTAAGATGAAGCCCTGTTTGTCTTGTTGTTGTAAATGATTGGCAGGTCTGTCGTAATGGCGGTTTTCCAGAGAACTTATAATTTGCATAGATGTGTGTGTGTGTCGGACTAGTAAAGCTAAACAGGTCAGCGCTTCAGTGCTGCGTATAATTTAAACAAATATGTGTATACATACAGTATATATGTACGCCAAATAGGATTTTACTGACTACTTGACTATCAGTTTCTACAAGCTTAAAGCTTGTATGTCATAAACCTCTTTCCGTGCGTGCAGGTGAACAGGTGAGCCGGACTGTGATATTAACAGTGGTTTATTCAGTCTGGTGTTCTGAACTTTACATCTGTACACAAATACAAACAAACAAAAGACCCAGAGAAGAGAACAGATACAGACACAAAAACATTTTCATTTCATATAAAAACAACGCAATGAACGGAACTACTTAGAACGTAGCTTAGCACGACACAACAATCCTCAGATTTACAGCATTGTAAAGATTTCCTTTCCATCCTTTAAGATAAAAATGTTAATTACAACATCAAAGAATAATTCCAATCAGATCCCATCCAGACAGCCAATCAGATTGCGTTAGATCATCAGTGCAGGTGAGGACAGTGAAACTGTAAATACTCAGTATTTAATCGTGTTTCCCCGCAGCAGAGGGAGTCGGACTGCGTAACTCATTCAGTCATAGTGAATTTTGGATCAATTTTGGATTCAGAGTGAATATTTCGATAAATGATTAACCTAGCATGAGCTCATAAATTTAGATTGAATTTCTGGGTAAATTATAACTATGACTTTTTAGATCAATCAGTGATTATTTTGGATAAGTTGTCAACACAGAGTGATTTTTGGATACATTATTAATTCTGAATGAAATTTGGGTAAAATATTAACTCATAGTAAATTATTAACACAGAGTGAACTTCAGATGAATTAATAATTCAGAGTAAGTTGTACATAAATTATTGATTCAGAGTGAATTTTAGATAAAATAAATCATTTTAGATGATTATTTACTCCAAGTGAATATTTGGATAAAGGAATAATTAATGATTAATTTTTGGATACAATATTAACTCATAGTGCATTTTTGAACAAGTTATTAATCCATGTTAATAATTATACAGAAGTTATTAATTCAGAGTCAAGTTTGGTAAAATGTATTCACTCAGAGTGAATTTTAGGTGAATTAATAATTTAGAAATTTGGTTAAATTATGCTTTTAGAGTGAATAATGTGAATTGCAGATGAATCCTCCATTTAGAGTGAAGTTTATATAAAATATTAAATTATAGTTGAATTATTTTTGAATAAATTATTATTTCAGAACGAATGTTGCGTACAATATTAACTCAAAAACAAATGGACAAATCAAAAGCTGACAAATTATTCATTCAGAGTAACATGTGGATAAATCAATAATTCAGAGTCAAGTTTTGTGTATATTATGAACTCTGTGAATTTTAGATGAATTATTAATTCAGAATTAATTTTGGATAAAATATGAACTCAGGCGGATTTTTTAGAAAATTATTAATACACAGTGAATTCTGGATGAATTATTAATACAGGGTGAATTACGGTTAAATGATTCCTTCAGAGTGAGTTCTGGGTACATTATGAACTGAATTTCTGGGAGCTGCTCTGGAGCCCTCTCAGCGTTCTCTCGTTGAACTGGTAGGTGAGCTTGCGTTTGACCTTGCAGATTTCTCCGGTGCGTGAGTAATTCCGTAAAGCGCGAGCCATTTTCTGGTAGGTCATGGTTTTGCGGTTTCCTTTGCGCTTCCCCCACATTTCCGCCAGTTTCTCTTTGTTCTGCGAGGAGAACTGGAAGGTTCCGTTTGCCGACTGGACCCACCAGATACAGCTCCGCATATCAGGGCTCTGCAGCATCTCATACAGGAACTGAAACAAACGCTCTTTCCTTTTACCTGCAGAGGAGCACGAAAGGAGAACACTGTTTATTATACGTGTTATTCTCTCTCACTCTCTCTCTCTCTCTCTCTCTCTCTCTATCTATCTATCTAGCTGCCTGTCTATCTATCTATCTATCTATCTATCTATCTATCTATCTATCTATCTACCTAGCTACCTGTCTGCCTGTCTATCTATCTATCTATCTATCTATCTATCTATCTATCTATCTATCTATCTATCTATCTACCTAGCTACCTGTCTGTCTGTCTATCTATCTATCTATCTATCTATCTATCTATCTATCTATCTATCTACCTAGCTACCTGTCTGCCTGTCTATCTATCTATCTATCTATCTATCTATCTATCTATCTATCTATCTATCTATCTGTCTATCTATCTACCTAGCTACCTGTCTGTCTATCTATCTATCTATCTATCTATCTATCTATCTATCTATCTATCTATCTATCTATCTACCTACCTAGCTACCTGTCTGCCTGTCTATCTATCTATCTATCTATCTATCTATCTATCTATCTATCTACCTAGCTACCTGTCTGTCTGCCTGTCTATCTATCTATCTATCTATCTATCTATCTATCTATCTATCTATCTATCTATCTATCTATATATCTATCTACCTGTATCTACCTACCTGTCTGTCTGTCTGTGTCTGTCTGTCTGTCTGTCTGTGTCTGTCTGTGTATTTGTAAATCTGTCAGTGATGAAGGTCAATACCAGTCAGCGGGGCAATGGGCAGCGTCTCCCAGGCTCCAGTTCTCTGGCTGCCAGTAGGGGGCGATGGGGGGAACTCTGGACAGATAGAGCTGCAGTGGGATTCAGAGTCGCTGAGGGGCGGAGCTTCATATACACAGTGCCCGCCCTAAAACACAGACATACTTTCAAGTTAAAGTGGTTAAACTGACAACTGACAATCAGCAGAGACATATCTGGTGCCTGAAATATATTTCTTAATGCTTTGCACTGGATCTATGAGGCTGATGTAGCCTACAAGTACTTATTCACCCCTATCTAGCAATGGTGCTAACTGCATGCCTTAGTCGTCTCACAGCGGGTTCAAACATAAATGATTCAATTACAGACACAATTCAGGCTGTTTTTAGCTATTCCACCACATCTTTCTCCAGGTGACGTAAGCCTTATCGCTGTACCTGACTGACTATATAAGGTCGTCCTGTTGCGCATGCTTTCCATTCTGACTCATGTGCCTCGTGCTGTTGTGTTGGTAGCATCCTTTACAGTTGAAGTATGCCTCAGAGAGGAGTACCAAAGCAATTCGAGCAGTTGGAAGAGTTCAGGAGGGGTCACACTGTAGGGCTCTTGCAATGTAATGCAAGCCATACTGTGTGTGCAGATCCTACCATAGCACGCTGTTGGTGGCAGTGGATAGAAGCAGGCATGAAGCCAGCGGCATGAAGAATCTGTGAGACCTACACGAACCACAGAGAGAAAGAACTGACGATTTGTCTGACATGTGCAAAGTGGCCCAACAGCCACGATTGTGGATACTCAACGATCAGTGATGCCCTCCATGCGTCATCCTGTTGCACCATTGGCAGACCGGTACCACGACTGTCCTTAACACCACGTCACCGTCACCAAAGACTGCAATGGTGTCGTGCCAGACTGTCATGGAGTGATTCAGAATGGCAGCGGGTCATCTTCAGTGACAAGTCCCGCTTTTGTCTTGTCGACCAACGAATCCGTGTGTGGAGGCAGTGGAGTGGGCAGCACCAAGATGAACAGTGTGTTGTCACACGTCACATGTCCAGAAGGCCTGGTGTCACTCCACTTCCTCCCCTACCGCACAATCTGCAGGAACTGTGTGAGGATATTCAAGCTGCATGGGATGGATTATCACAGGACACCATTAGGAACGGCTACAGCTCCATGCCGAGATGTCACACTGAGAGACTCTACTTCTGTTTGTGTAGCTCAATAAATATTGATCATATCAGTCTAAATTTATCATAATTTATTGGTATTTTTATTGTTTGTAAGAAAACGTAGAAGACGTTCTTCAGCAGACCACTGGATGTCGCCATTGTTGACTTCTCTGTCCTCAACAGCTGACATGCCCATGAATGTCATCACAGGTCACGCTGAGGAACCTGCTATTCTTTGGTTCCTGGGAACGAGTATTCGGGTTCTGAACCTGTTTATTTTTGGTTTGCAAACCGGAATGAAACCGCTCCATGTTGGTGGAAAAGGCCAGTGTGTGAATGTGTGGGAGGAAGGGTGGTTGGGGTGTAGGGGTGTACTTACCCACTCACTGGTATTGTATTGACTGGGCCATTGCTGTTGCTCGGAGGCTCTGTTCTCTGTTCCGGCCGTGCCTCCGTACTGCCACTCATATGCAAACCGCCCCCACCAACTGTTCTCTAAATGCAACCAAAGACATCCATAAGACCCTCAGTTATCAATAACCCTCCCTAAAAACTCCCAAATTACTAAAAATACATACTAGATAACAACTAATCTCCATCCATTGACAGATCCTTTACGGCATTACGGCAGCTGCAGGTATCACGTATTGCTATATACACCCATCAGTCATTACTTTAACTCCACCCCCTTGTATCTACACTCACTGTCCACTTTATCAGCTCCACTGACCATACAGGAGCACTCTGTAGTTGTACAGTTCCAGACTGTAGTCCATCTGTTTCTCTGTATACTGTATTACCCTGTTCTTCAATGGTCAGGACCCCCACAGGACCACCACAGAGCAGGTATTATGTGGGTGGTGGATCATTCTCAGCACTGCAGTGATACTGACGTGGTGGTGGTGTGTTAGTGTGTGTTGTGCTGGTGTGAGTGGATCAGACACAGCAGTGCTGCTGGAGTGTTTAGAGACTGTGTCCACTCACTGTCCACTCTATTAGACACTCCTACCTTGCTGGTCCACCTTGTAGATGTACAGTCAGAGACGATAGCTCATCTGCTGCTGCACAGTGCAGTGTTGGTCATCCCCTAATCCTTCATCAGTGGGCACAGGACGCTGCCCACAGGACGCTGCCCACAGGACGCTGCCCACAGGACGCTGCCCACAGGACGCTGTTGGCTGAATAGTTTTGGTTGGTGGACGATTCTCAGTCCAGCAGTGACACTGAGGTCTCCAGCAGCACTGCTGTGTCTGATCCACTCACACCAGCACAACACACACTAACACCACCACCACGTCAGTGTCCCTGCAGTGCTGAGAATGATCCACCACCCACATCATACCTGCTCTGTGGTGGTCCTGTGGGGGTCCTGACCATTGAAGAACAGTGTATTGTTGAATCGCTGAATTGTTGGTCAGTGTAAGTTTGCTCTGCAGCGTAACGAGCACCTGGACAGTGAACAGCTAGCCAGCTACTTGAATATCCTTTCACAGCTCTCATCCAAAATAAGGGCAGCTTCCAGGACACTGATCCCCACTTCATCCTTTTGAACTGTCCTTTGTTTTCTCTTGCTGACCTGCGATGATGATCTCCCCGTCGGCCCGGCTCTGCGTTCTGGGTTCTTCTCCTGAATGCTCCTGCAGATACTCCTCAATCACCTCCAGCTCCATCTCTCCAGCTGATGGCCCACCAGGATGGAGCTCCTGCAGGTACTGGAGCTGGGGAATGCAGATGGGAACCAGCAGGAGAACATGGAATAAACCAGGGGAGCCTGATCTTACTACAGTGTCCGCAAAGGTGTACCAATATATGTTTATTGTATGGCACTGTATTGCAACACTCTCTATTCTACGATAACATACTGCATAATATCATACAGCATCATATGAGCTATTACGCTCTAGCCCATGAAACAACAACAACAACAACGGAGCAACAGGAATGAAAATGGTGTACTGTGTGGAGAAATCTACTGTACCAGGTATGTAATGTGTTCAGTGTGTGTAGTGTGTGTAAAGTGTGTATGTAGAGTAAATGAGTGTGTAGTAGGTGTGCGTGTGTGTGTGTGTGTAATTTATGTGTGTGTGTGTGTGTGTGTGTGTGTGTGTGTGTGTGTGCAGAATGGGTGTGTATGTAGTCTGTGTGTGTGTGTGTACAGAATGTGTGTGTACAGAATGTGTGTGTACAGAATGTGTGTACAGACTGATTAACACTGTAGATTTGCATGGTGTGTGTGTGTGTGTGTGTGAGTGAGTGAGTGTACAGAACGTGTCTGTATGTAGTGTGTGTGTGTAGTGCATGTGTGTATGTAGTGAGTGTGTGCATGTAGTGTGTGTGTGAGTATGTAGTGTGTGTGTGTGTGTGTAGTGTTGGTGTGTGTATGTAATGTGTGGGTGTACACACTGATTAACACTGTAGATTTGCATGGTGTGTGTATGTGAGTGCACAGAACGTGTCTGTATGTAGTGTGTGTGTGTGTGTGTGTGTGTGTGTGTGTGTGTGTATGTAGTGTGTGTGTGTGTGTAATGTGTGTGTGTACAGACTGATTACGCTGTAGATTTGCATGGTGTGTGTATGTGAGTGCACAGAATGTGTCTGTATGTAGTGTGCGTTTGTAGTGTGTGTGTGTGTGTGTGTGTGCAGACTGATTAACGCTGTAGATTTGCATAGCGTGTATGTGTTTGAGAGCGGTTACAACGTCATTCTATCAAATAATTTGCATTTCTCACTAAATATCTGCCGATAGAACACAACAGAGGTGTTTCAGTGTTTGAACAACTCAACACACAGTCATATCATAATAATATCTCAGTGATAACTTAGTAATACTTAGTACAGTAATACTCCAATAATGTTTCTGTAATATCTCAGTAGTATTTTTATGATATCTCAGTAATATCTGTTATATCTTAATACTATTTTAAAAATAGCTCAGTAATATCTTTGTTATACTTTAGTAATATCTCAGCTAAATCTCAATAATATTTTAGTAACATCTCAGTAATGTACCAGAAATGTCTGTTATATCTCAGTAATATTTCAGAAATAAATCAGTAATATCTCAGTTATATCTCAGTAATATCTCAGTTATATCTCAGTTATAATCCCGTCTAAATCTCAGTAATATTTCAGTAATATTTCTGTAGTGTCTCAGTAATATTTGTTATATCTCAGTAATAACTCAGTAATATTGTATTTCTGCTTTTAGCTTTGATCCTGTTTGTTTCTTCTTCAGTAGCTCTGAAGAACAGATAATGACTAACCTGAGTGTGTTTTGTTGGTAGCCTCCAGAGTAAACAAATAAACAAACAATAAAAGACTAAACTGAGACTCACCGGTTGTAGGCTGGTCAGCATGGTGTACACTCTGAAAACACACACACACACATACACTTACACTACATCATACAGCATAACTAATAAACACACAAATATGTGAACACAAACACAAATATAAACACACAAATATAAACACAAACACGCTAGTAGTTTCACTCTAATCCAAAACTAAAACAGCTCATGATCTACATCTTCACACTACTGTTCACCAACACACGTCGTACAACACAGTCTTTAAGATTACTCAACATACTTTCATACTCAATATATGTTAACATGTAAATGTGTTCATATGACATATGCATTTTTATTCATTACATGCTAATGTTAAATATATGTTTAATTGGCTTTAATTCTAATATTGAAAATGTGTTTTATCTGTATATATGTCAATGTTGAATATCTGTTAATATTGAATATATGCTAATATTAAAAACATGTTAGGATTGGATATATTTTCAAATTCGACGTACCTGATTGCTCAGAAGTTTGGGGTCACTGATTTCATTTATATTAAACTAATGTCTTTGAAGATACATATATAAAACGATTACACAATGAATTGCTTTTGAAGTTTGGAACACTTTATAGGAGCCTGCACAACGAAGAGGTTTTGGATGATAAACGCAGCGGTATGTGATTTCATGATAACTGAGAAATCTGTACAGCATTAAGAATACATTTATAAAGAAATTGACCTCCATAATGCTTTAAATTTGAAGACTGTTAAGCAAAAGCTAAAAAAACCCCACAACTCTTAAAAGTATTTTTGTGAAAATTATAGCTTAACTATTACTTAACTATTATTATGTATTATTCAACTTACAGAATTTTTCATGTTCTTCCCAAAACACTGTTTAGTTTCAGTCTATACTGTATGAGATGCTACTAAATAATAATAGTGATGATAAGAGACCCTAAATAGGATAAGTAGGATAATTAATATATTATAAAAACCCAAAAAGTCCCAAAAGGAATCAAGTATCTCCTAAACAACTACTTTACAAGACAAAAACCTTCTTATCAAAACCTATAGTGTATAATAATGTTGGAAGATTTTATTTCATTTTTGGAGCCCTTGGTCCATTCCTCTACAAATGTTCACACCATGTGAAGAGATGCTGCTGTGCGCAAATAACATAGACAAATCAAAGCAGAAAAAAAATAAAGAAATAGCGATAGATGGTTTTGACAGTGAGACTGACCACATTTTCATATTGAATATATACTAAAATTAAATTTGTGCTAATATTGAATATACAATGAATATTGATCATATTTTAATGTAGAATATGTGTTGATGTTGAGCATCTGTTGATTTACCTTGGCGCTGCTCCCAGTGGACAGAGTTTTAGATGTTTCTGTAAATGAACCGAACCAGATGGAGTTAAAGTCCGTCTGATGAAGAAAAGGTGGAGAGTCACCTGTAAAGTTCACCTGCTGCCAGAAAACAGCCTTTTATAATCCTACACACACACACACACACATACACACATACTCGCTGGATTTCCCCCCTTTCTCTGTGCCAATCTCTATATGCAAAGCACCCTCCCCAGCCCCGCCCTGGGTAACAGTCTGAAGGCCTTTAGGCTCCACCACTGTGTTTTTGTCTGAATAAATGTCAATACTCATTCATTTCTTTCAGAACACACGCACCACTGCAGTTACTTCCAAATAACACTGATTATGTTAGATAATAAGAGAATTCAATCAATTATTTGTAATTTTTCAAACAGCAGGGTTTAATAATTATGAATTTGTGCTAAATCCAGAGAGGAATATCTTGCTGTTCACGTGTGTTTGCTATCAGTCTTCTCAATTCACAGATAAATTCATTAGTTATAACTGCTAATGACCACATGTACATTATTATACTTTAGCAAAACAGCTAAAACAACAGCAGAACTACCACAAAGCTAGAGCAGAACTACGCCAAAGCTACAGCAGAACTACAACACAGCTAGAGCAGAACTACCACAAAGCTGGAGCAGATCTATGCCAAAGCTACAGCAGAACTACCACAAAGCTACAGCAGAACTATGCCAAAGCTACAGC
>JAVGWN010001269.1:0-12627 GCA_034552555.1 Semaprochilodus insignis | reverse complement strand
TTAGGAGAAGTGTTGAGTGTTTTAGGAGGAGTGTTGAGTGTGTTTAGGAGAAGTGTTGAGTGTTTTAGGGGAAGTGTAGAGTGTGTCAGGAGGAGTGTTGAGTGTTTTAGGGGAAGTGTTGAGTGTTTTAGGGGAAGTGTTGAGTGTGTTAGGAGGAGTGTTGAGTGTTTCTGAGATGAAATGTCTGATTAGTATGTGATTAGCAGGATCGTCGAATGGACACGTGGGATGCAGGTGAGGCCCCTCATAGCTCAAGACAAGGAGAAGCTTCATGGTAGGCAAACTGGTCAGCAGGCAGGCAGGCAGTGGCACCCAGCCGAGGCAGGTGAAGCAGCAGCATCAGAGCGCACAGGATGGGCAGTAGCTCCGCTGCAGACCACAGAGTTCGGGCAGAACTTCCGGGAAAGGTGGAATGTCGTATACACCTAGGAATGAACACTATGGTCTACGGACTAACTGTGTACCCAATGCCGGGATCAGGCTACACAGTGCTCTTGTCTGGTCAGTGCTGGTCAGTACGCCAGATTCGGCCATCATAGTGCCGCAAATTCTTGCCGTGTTTCGGTCAGAAGGCTGACAGCACTATACGTCTGATGTCCACCAATCATCATTCACGTTCTTGCTTGAGTTCACAGATCATCGGGGAGGTGGGTCAAGGAACCGTCAACAGCAGAGCACTGTGTGTGATTCTGCTGGTCTTCTGTTCCGGCCATGTTCACTATGTGATGTAGGAACCAGGAGAGAAAGCGAGAGAGGGGAAGAACGACAGGAGCGCACAACATGCATTAGAAGTAGATTTGAATCGATATCATGTAATGGTTTGTTTTTTGTTTGGGGGTTTTATTTTTTTCCGTCTGCCAGTAAAAAAAAAAACAGAGCGATGAAAAATGACCAGCATGCAGTTGTCATGTATGAGATCTCTCCATCTCCTGCTGTTCTGGAGAGCCGCACTCTGCCCTGCTTGATCACCCAGGAGAGACAGGGGAGAGAGCCGAACAGAGAGAGGGAGAGAAAGTGACAGAGCCGGGGAAATACTGGAGCTGAGTCGGTTCTAATTGCTGAGGAAGACAGACTGGAGCGTCTGATGGCTCTTCTTCCTCCTCCACCGAGCTCCTCATTAGAGCGGCGCGGGTGCAGCGGTGTGCAGCTGTGCCATTAGGGAGCGCTGTGCCGGAGCGCCAGGTGCGTTCCTCTTCACCTGAACTGACATTTACAGAGGAAAGAAAAGACGAAGGGGAAAAAAAAAACAGCCTCCGGGAAGATCTTACAGCTTTCCTTTTCCTCGGAAGAGCCGAGCTCCTGACAGTAAATCGCTACCCCTGCATCTGTTTTACCAGCTCAGAGTTTTTCTACATGCTCAGTCTAGTCATATCATCTCAGCTGAGAGAAAGAGAGAGAGAGAGAGAGAGAGAGAGAGAGAGAGAGAGAGAGAGAGAGAGATTCAGAGCACAGTAGATTAACATGGACCCTAAATGTAGGGATCCTAATGCCGGGATCAGACTGCCGGGGTCCTTTCTGCATGCTCTCCCCGTGTCTGTGTGGGTTTCCTCCTCCAGGTCCTCCGTTTTCCTCTCGCAGTCCAAAGACATGCAGTCAGGTGATGCTACGGTGCTAAATTGCATCAGGTCTGAGGGTGTGTCTGGGTCCAGGGTGGTGGCCTGGACTGGTGGCCTGTTTCCTGCCTTCTGCCCAATGAGTGCTGGGATTGGCCGGAGCACCCCCTGTAACCCAGAAGGACAAGCGGCTTGGAAGATGAAGAAGAATGAATGATGGTCACTACGTCAGATTAGACCATCATAGTGCCTTAAATTGATGTCATGTCTTGGACAGTAAGCTTGGAAACACAGCACATTTGATGCCAACCAATCATCACTGTCCTTGTCTGAGGTCTCTTTGAGAACAGTATTGTCCCTACCAATATTTTGGGGGGATAGAATTGTCCCTACCAATAGTTTGGGAGGATAGAATTGTCCCTACCAATATTTTGGGAGAACAGAATTGTCCCTACCAATATTTTGGGGGGATAGAATTGTCAACATTAGCTGTAAAATGTGCTATATAAATAAATGTTGATTAATAACTGAATGTTGATTTTGGCCGTGACCGTGTGCAAAGCCGTGTGCATGGGGTCAGAGCCGCGATTGCAGCATTGCATCACTCTCGCGCCACTTACAACCTCTCCAGTTTAAAGCTAGCTTTAGATAATTCCGATGTGCTTCGGAGAGGCCACGTCTCCAACATGACTAATTTAGTCATGCTAGCATTTGATTGACTGAAAGGCTATCTGAAGCATCACGTCATGACCTGTTAATACCGCCAGGCATGGAGGAGGTGAGAGTTAGCGGTCGCCGTTCTAACAGTAAGTTATCAGGGCTGTCAGTCCATATATCCCAAGCATACTCCTTTCCTCTACCGCCTGCACTGCTGATTGTTGTTGGACGAAGGGGGTAATGGGTGGGTTTTGGTGTCCCTACAAATGTTGCAACCAATGCAACAAATGTTGCAACCAAGCCCACGCCCTTGGTGGTAAACCCCCCCCCCCCCCGTGACCGTTTAGAAGCTGTTTTCCTAAGAGTGTAGAGGATGTACGTAGTTACGGAGTTATGGAATTAGAACTTCTACCAGAAAGATTCCGGGTCAGGAGTGACGGAGGACAATTTTAAATCCTTGATGGTGTTGAAAGATAAAAATTCGGTCTTTGATGTGGGCTGTGTCCCAGTTCCAGGTCTTGGACTGGACAATTGTATGGGGACCAAACCCACTGTGGTGGTGCGGAAGGAGGGGAACGTCAAAACAAATTTGCCATCCAAAGGAGCAGGCAGCAATTTGTCCAGGGTAGTGAGTGAACGAATGATGGAGCCTTAGAGTCTTCCTCAGAGGACTTCCAGTTTTGCATGCTCCTGTGTCTTTAAATGTTTTGCCGTCATTTTTCCACCATATAACTTTCCTAGGGAAGTTTCTGATTTGCTCTCCTGCTTAACCATGTGACATTACAGTGAAATGAATGTACAGTACCGGTCAGGTTTAGACACGGCTACTCATAGAAGGTTCTCCTTATGTTTAGCTTAATGCAGAATAACAGTGGAGACATCAAACTATAACATAACCCTCATGGAATTATACAGTCCACCTTAAAACCCTCCAGAAAGGACCTTAACAGGAAGATAAAACAGGTTGATATAACAGGTGTCAGGGACAAAGTGACTTCGACGCTTGCCAAGCTAAAAGTCAAGTAGTCTTTATTAGACACAATGACATTCGGGCTCAACAGCAAACATGGAGCAATGGTAATCAGGTTGAGAGAGAGAGAGAACGTGAGAGACAGGCCAGGGTCGAAAACCAGAGAGTCCAATAGCCAGCGAACAGAACCAGAGGGAGATCAAAAGAGGAATCGAGAGAGCAGGCAGGTAGGTCTAAGCACAGAGAGAGCAACAAGGAAGGCGAACGAAACAGAAGGGGAATCCGGAAGCGAGAGTAGAGTACACAAAGGGAGGTCGAGAACGGAGATCAAGAGACCCGCTCGGCATGCAAACTGGGTTTGGCAATACTTCGCAAGGTGGATGTGGGTGAGAGGAGTTTATATAGCGGCTGAGAAATGAGCTGCAGGTGGCAAATCAGTACTCGGGTGACCTAGAACGAGGAAGTGGAGTATGAGTGGGTGTTTCGGGAAGTGTGGCAGTGACGTCATCGAGGAGGGTATTCTGGGAGATGGAGTCCAGGAGATCGGAGGGGGTCGGGAAAGCCGGAAGCGTGACAACAGGATTATTTTCAAAGCAGTTTTGGAGCAATTCTATTGGTCTGTCCCTCATGAATATTCACTAAACTGAAAGGAGAACTGGAGCTTTTACACTGTGCAAAAAAAGAGATCAAAGTTTTTACACCACTACATATACAACTCTGGAAAAATTGAAGAGACCACCTCAAAACGATCAGTTCCTCTAGCTGTACAGTTTCTGGGTTTGTGTTGGACCAAAATGAGCAGTTCTGTTTGATTCTATACACTACTGGAAACACGTCTCCCAAATTCCAGATCAAATATTGTATTTAGATCTGTTTATTTAGAAAATCACTAATGACCCTCCAGAAGCCTGTTTTTAGAACCATGCTCGCTGTGCATTTCACCCCAGCCACCGCTCACCAGTCTCTCTGTAGGTCACTTGAGGTCATCTTACGGTGGTTAAGGGACATTGGAATGAGGTGGCACTCATCACGGTCAGTAGAGAGTGGTTTTGGCCCTCTGCCAGTCTGTAGCTGTGTTGTCCTGTGTGTTTGCTGCTTGACCTTGTTCTTATGAACCAGACGCTCACTGTATCTGCCAGTAAAGCTAGAACCCAACCTTCTGTTCCTCACTAAGAACCTGCTGCACATGTGGAGATGCCGATTTAAGAGTCTTTAAGATAACCAACACAGCCATCCATTTAGTTGGGTGTCTCTAAACTTTTGACTGAGATATTTTACTTATTTACTTTATCAGATTGTTCGTTTGAGCCTGTTAGTCATTTTGAAGGTAATTTAGCCAAACAGTTTTGGTACTTACCATCAATTACCCCGAAATAATTCCACAGCGGTTTGGAGATTGTACCTCACACCCACCTGATCGCTGTCTAAAACTCAGAGGACTGTATATTACCAACATATCAGCTCTCCTACTTACAAATGCACAGGCACAGCACAACACGCCTTAATGCGGCTGCAATATGCGCTCAGAGTGCATCTGGAGTTAACGTCTGATTCACCAAGAATGCAATGTGTCACGCAAACTCTGTTCAGCCCCGTCCAATAACTGAGACACATGTGTTTTTCTACTTTTTAAAGAGGACCTTTGATGCTTTGATCCTTCCTTTGTTGTGTTATGGAGCTTGTTGTGCATGTAAGCGGCCTGCAAATTTCCTCTTCCATAGAAACTGCTACATCAGGTCCATAGTTACACAAATAGCTGCACCCAGAAGGAATCAACCGACAGGAATGAAACTTGGTGGGTAGGTCTGGCATCGTGAGACATGCTAATGATTCAGGTTTCACGTATGCAAGGACAGGCCTTATAGCTGTACCTGACTGACCCAACACCCACGGTTGCGGACTTCATCCATGAGTCGTCCTGTTAGTGCAGCACCATTGGCAGACGGCTGCACCACGCAGGAATACATGCACGCAGACTGTTACGACGACTGTCCTTAACACCACGTCACCGTCACCAAAGACTGCAATGGTGTCGTGCCAGACTGTCATGGAGTGACTCAGAATGGCAGCGGGTCATCTTCAGTGACGAGTCCCGCTTTTGTCTTGGTGGAGACGACCAACGAATCCGTGTGTGGAGGCACCGTGGTCAGCACCAAGATGAACGGTTTGTTGTCACACGTCCAGAAGGCCTGGTGTCCCTCCACCTCCACCCCTACCGCACCATCTGCAGGAACTGTGTGAGGATATTCAAGCTGCATGGGATGGATTATCACAGGACACCATTAGGAACCTCTACAGCTCCATGCCCAGTTCCCAATAGCATTCCAATCAAACACTTCCCTCTGGGTCCAACTGTTCTTAACTATGAGTGTAATACGTCGTTCAGAGTGAGCTTGGTGTGAAATGCTCAGTTCTAGAGGACTTACAGTTAGATCTGTTCACAGTGGTGGTGAAGGTAACCAGACGTCCCCCACTAAAAGCTCCATCACAGAAAGTTCCTACATGAGGTGGTTCTGAATACGCTGCCTGATGTCTGAGACACTGTTTATGATAGTTCTGGCCTTAAACTCCATTCATGGTGGAGGGATACATGCTGCAGGGCACTGCGTATAATTTCCAGGTTCTCCGGATTTTCCCATCATCAACATTCCATATAACACTCAGAAGACACATGTAGGTTCACTGGTGGTCTATATGTGTGTTGTCGACATGGTGACCCCTGGTTCCCATCACCACCACCGCTGTAAAGAACATCTGAACTACTTCACACCTCTGCTTACGTCTCAACCACGGAATTATGGAGGAAGCTGGAAAAATGAGTGGAATTCTCCAGAATGATGTTCTAAAGTTCTAGTTTTCCTGAGTCGTGGTTAGAGAGTGCTGCTATTCTTTGTCTTTATTTGACACTCAGGCAGTTTCTCTGATTACTCCCACTGTTCATGGCTCATTGTGGCTGCGAGCTGTTTTTATTGATCTAAATGACCTGTCCGGCTGGGTGGGCAGCAGAGAGAGAGAGAGAAATGAGGTGGGTGGGGGTGTGTGAAATTCAGATCATTTCGGCTGCACCTCTGCTTTCCGGCATCTGCGCAAGCCGATCTGCTGAAAATTGATTTTTTTTTTCCTCACCGCTGTGAAAGATCAGACGTATTGAGTGACTATAGAGCTGTTTCTTTATTCATTTCAATAATTCATAACTTTGCTGGAAATGATTTCAGGGAAAAGAGCTTTTCAATTAAGTTCTGTGGCCCGCCGAGGACGGAGCTTTCTCGCTTTGTGGAAACCCAGAGGCTCCGTACGAGCTCTTTTACATACTGCCTTAATTCACACCACTGCCCAACAGACTGGAAGCGGAGTTTTAGTAGTACAAAACAGTTTAACTAGCCATTCTCGCACACACTGCCCGGGAAAAGTTTAGGATGTCGGAAAATCCCAAAAAAGCCCAAAACTACTGTCATCGTCAATCGAATAGCTGCATCCAGAAGGAATCAGCCGACAGGAATGAAACTTGGTGGGTAGGTCTGTCATCGTGAGACATGTGAATGACTCAAGTTTGACGCTCGGCCGCACATGTGATGTAAGCAAGGACGGACCTTATCTCCGTACCTGACTGACCCAACAGCCACGATTGCAGACATCCAGCGAGCAGTGATGTCCTCCATGAGTCATCCTGTTAGTGCAGCACCATTGGCAAACGGCTGCACCACGCAGGACTACATGCACGCAGACCGTTAAGACGACTGTCCTTAACACCACGTCACCGTCACCAAAGACTGCAATGGTGTCGTACCAGACTGTCATGGAGTGACCCAGAACGGCTTAACCAGAGTTACCCAAACTTTTGCATGTGACCATCTTTCTAGGGTGGGTAACACTGTCGCCTCACAGCTGGGTTCAATTCCCTGGCTGGGCAGCCAGCGTCCTTTCTGTGTGGAGCTTGTATGTTCTCCTTCTTTCACTATCCTCAAGACATGCAGTCAGGTGAAGTGGAGATGCTAAATTGCCCCCCCTCCCCCAGGTGTGAATGTGGTTGTCTGTGGTTCTGCCCTGTGATGGACTGTTGGCCTGTCCAGGATGCTTCCTGGCCTCTGCCCAATGAGTGCTGGGAAAGGCTCCAGCACAACCCAGAAGGATAAGCGGCTTAGAAAACTCATTTGGGACTTTGAACCCCACCATGAAGTGCACTAATACACTTTGGATCTGGCAGGTTCTAGCCAGGAATGAGCAGTGTTCACAGTGTACCTGCTATAATATACAGTCTAGGCTAGTGAACAAATTAGCCATGACCTGCCACTGTTGGAGATCTCATTATGTCGTCTACATCTAATCTGTTTAAGCAATCTACAATGTGATGCAAACAGAAGCTGTGCTAATTAAGGTGGAACTGCTCCTCTCTTGAGTCTCTTCAGTGCCAAACCCTGCAGTGAAGCTGCTCCATATTGTCCAAGAGAAACTGTCCGGAGTGAAATGTGCAGACTGCAGGATTAAAGTTGTTCCGGGATCCTGTTAAAGATGTGGCAGCTGAAGTTCCTATTCACCAGCATGTTTTGCGAATGTTCCACCTTAAAAGGCACCACACTGCATTGTGGCATCTGTAGCATAAGCTGTAGCATTTAAGGTGGAACGGAACAAGCAGGTGAATAGGAAGCAACTTCAGCCTGGTTTAAAGATCAACATCAACCATGTACCGCTGACACTTCCTTGGGAAGGGAATGGAAAGTGCCAACATTCCCTTTCCAGCCTGGAATGCTGGATTTGTCCACATAGTCCACCATTTTGGTTGCTGTAGCTCCGTCTTGGCTGTTCCGTAACAGTTTAGGAACAGTTTTGGAATTGACACGTTTTGCTGTACCTCTTTTGGAAACGCAGGATTTGGATTTGAAGGAGGAACAGCAGTGTTTGAGGGTCACGGTATGTCGGCCCTATGTACTGAGCTCTCCTTATTCAACGGCGCCAATGTAAACCCAGTTCTACATTCTAGAGACTGGACGCCAGCGGGATGATGGTGATTGGTATGATGGGTCCTTGTTTGCAGGTTGGAAGAAAGAAGGACAGAAAGAAAGATGGAAAAAGTAAGAGGTGTTTCTCCCAGTCAAACCGCCCCACGTTAGTTTCTAAATATTGTAATTTATTGATTAACTCCATCAAAGGCGGCTGAATAAGCGTTTCTTAGAACATACATGCTTTAGACAGAGATTAGACTCTCAGCGCGTGTGCTTGTTTCTCGCATCTACTTTGATGTTAATTGAAGTGTTTATAGCATAAAGCCGTCAGAGTGATGAGAGCATCAAAGAGAAAGAGCCGTCTGGGTGTTTTCATCCACGTTCTGCACTTCTGCAATTATTTCGCTCTGAAATGGAAGCCCAGAGTTCCAGAGCAATTACCCGTTTGGAATTTTCCTCCAGTCCACACTTCCTTTCCAAACCGTTTAACTTTCTCATTTCCACACAATCGGTCTAAATGAGTCAGAAAAACATGCTGCCAGCTGGATTAACAAGTAAATAAATACATTTCATGAGTTTTCCGAAGAGCAAGGCCTCTCCGAGCTGCTCGGTTAGATACATGCAAGACACTACATGTCCAAATGTTTGTAGGCTCCAGCATTTCCTCTGATATCAAGGAGGAAGGATCAGCCTCTACTTTTTTGGGAAGGCCTTCCACTAGACATTGGAACATTGCTGTAAGGATTCACAAGAGCATTAGAGAGGTCTGGTACCGATGTGGGATGGACCACTCCAACTCATCCCAAAGGTATTGGACAGAGCTCCATCACTACTCCAGAGAATGCTGTTCCACTGCTCCACAGCCCTAATGCCATGGAGCTTCAAACCCCTCTAGCCTAGGCTTGGCATCGGACATCAGCTCCAGAGCATCCTATTCTATCAGTCAATACTTTTCTAATGGGTGGTCAGTGGGTGACCCTAACGTTGCTGAATTTGTTAGGAGGTCCATCAGGAAACAAAAGTGCTGATCTCAAAAAGTTAATTTGGCGCATTTTGGCAATGGCTTCTGGGACGATCACAGCCCAGTTACAATAATGCCACGTCTGAGCAAAGCTAACTTCCCTTCTAGAGACAAGTACAAAAGACTGGCCGGGTTCCACCACCTACTACTTCCAGGCTACTGGTTTGTGGGTTCGGACCTACAGTAGATGAATCTAAAGCAACCCTTCTGTCTCCAACAGAGTTTACCTATAGCCCTATTGCAGATGTATCTCCAGCTGGGTGTTTCCTATATACGAATCTCCAGTAAATTAGCTCAGACCCACCAGTAGAGTTTAGTTCCAACCCCCCAGTAGAAAATCGGTGAGGCCAATCATTCTCTGAGTAGAGAGTTTTTGAGCCATTTTGTGCCATTTGTGATTTTTCACACAGAGGAATTTGTGTTCCGCATTTAACCCATCCGTGAAGTGAAACACCCACATACGCACACTAGGGGGCCGTGAGCACACTTGCCCGGAGCGGTGGGCAGCCCTATCCACGGCGCCCGGGAAGCAGTTGGAGGTTAGGGCACCTCAGTCGTTACTGTCGGTTCAGGGAATCGAACCGGCAACCCTCCGGTCACAAGGCTGGTTCCCTAACCTCCAGCCCACGACTGCCCCCACAGAAGCATCTCCATGTGAGCTCATTTCTGAGCCTCCTGTAGTTGTATCTCCAGCAGATTTTAGATCCAACCCTCCAACAGATGTACAGTAGAGTTTAGCTCCAGTCTTCCTGTAGATGTATCCCCAGCAGAACTTAGTTCTGATCCCCTGTAGATGCATCTCTGGTAGTTTAGCTCAGCTCCTCATGTAGATCTATCTCCAGAGTTTAGCTCTAAGTCTTCTGTTGATCTGTCTGATGAGAAGACGTAGAAGAGGATTTTTAGAAGATGTACAGATGTTTCTCCAGCAGAGTTCAGCTCCAGTCCTCATGTAGATGTATCCCCAGCAGAGTTTAGCCAACATCTTCCTGTAGATCCATCTCCTGAAGACTAGCTCACATCCTCATGTAGATGCATCTCCAGCAGAGTTTCGCTTTGTCTCTCCAGTAGATCCGTTCTCAGAGTTCAGCTCTAACCCTTCCGTTGATCGGTCTTTAGCAGAGTTTAGATCCAACCCTCCTATAGATCCATCTCCAGCAGAGTTATCCCTGCTGAAACAATCAGCTCAGACCAGGACCGGGCCATGCTGGTTTATGCTGGTTAGTGCTGCTTAACTGGCAAAAACTGGCTCAGAACACAACAAACGCTGGTCACTAGCAAACCAGTATAAACCAGCATGTGCCTGTCCCACAGCAAACATCATGCTGGGCTGTGCTGTCGTTTTTTCTGCAGGGTAGAGATATCTCACACAGGGTTTAGTTCCAGCCTTTCCAGCGTCTGCAAGAGTTTAGCTCCAACCCTCCTGTAGTTCTGTCTCCAACAGAGTTTAGCTCCGACCCTCCTGTAGTTCTGTCTCCAACAGAGTTTAGCTCCGACCCTCCTGTAGATTTGTCTCCAGCAGTGCTTAGTTTTGACCCTCCTGTGGATGTATCTCCAGCAGAGTTTGACTCTGACTCTACTGTCGACATATGTCCAGAACAAGTTCCCTAGGACCCTTCCGTAGACATAACTCCAGCAGAGTTTACCTCCGACCCTCCACGTGATGCAATCACGTGTCTCACAATATCAAACCTGCCCAACAAAGTTTCATTCCTTCCAGTGAGTGTATATAGATACAAAAATACCCCCCACACCCCACCACACACCACACACAACAATATTAACTTGTCCCAAGACTAACCCAAAATGTCCAAAAAGGACCTGCCTACGCCACTGTTGACAAAGCTGATTAATATTAAAACATTCTTATCTAAATTTCATAATGAAAAAAAAATGACTTGATTTGAGATGATTTCACGTACAAACGTGGCGTATGAATTTACAGCAAACTGACTATAATAACTCTAGACTTCTAATGGTTAATTCATAACCATGTCATCCCCACTAGGGACTCACTGGAAGAACACAGACCTTCTTCTGCGCCCTCCCTCCCTCTCTCTCTCCTCTCTCTCTCCTCTCATCTCCACTCCTCTCCTCTCCTCTCCATCTCTTACTTTCTCACTCTCTCAGTTCAATTCAGTACCACAGTGCATTACTGGCACGAACGTTGCAGTCTGTATTACTGCCAAAGCAATTACCACAGCAAAGGAAGCGTACAGAAAAACTCAGACATAGACTCGAATAAAGGGGCAGAATTATTAATCAGAAAGAAAAGATTGAAAGAACAGCTTTGTATATGGCTTTGGAGGATCGGCACATGGGAACAATATGCCGCAAAGCGTGATGAATCTGCTATTCAGCCCTAAAATGATTAGCCCACCTCCTACACTGTTGTTCTTTGGCTACACACTTCAGTTTAAAACTTTGAAATCAGTGTTTTTTTAGTCCCATGAGACAGATCGTGTTTGATAAATGTACAGAGACAGATAGATGGATTGATAGATAGACAGATAGATAGATAGATAGATAGATAGATTGATTGATTGATTGATTTATTAGCTCTACTGCTAATGAAATGACTTTCCAGAATTTCCAGGTACAATAATACCGTCCCAAATGAAGTTGGAATGAAATTTACAGTGTATACAGAATCACTAATTTTTCAAAAGTCCTGATAAGGAACTGACATACTGTGAACCTCAAACACTGTTGTCCCGCCTTCAAATCCAAATCCAGCATTTCCAAAATCCTAAACTGTTACAGAACAGACTTATTAATATTGACAACCCCCAATATTTATATACCACCACAACAGAGCTACAACAACCAACAAACATGGTGGACTATGTGGAGAAATCTAGTGTTCCGGACTGGGAAGGTTTCATTCCCAAGGAACCCAACTATCATCGGTGCATGGCTGATGTTCATCTTAAAACCAGGCTGAAATTCTTCCTCTTCACCAGCTTCTAAATACATATATATATATTCTTAAAACTGCACTGGAGAAGAGCCTGACTGTGTTTCATTGTATTGTATTGCTATAACGACAAAGTTGAATGGAATTGAAATGACCAATCAGATGCTGTGTTACTGACTTTCTGACCAATCAGAAGCTGTGTTCCTGCCTTTCTGACCAAGCAGACACTGTGTTCCTGACTTTCTGGCCAATGAGAATCTGTGCTCCTGGCTTTCTGACCAATCAGAAGCTGTGTTCCTGCCTTTCTGACCAATCAGAAGCTGTGTTCCTGCCTTTCTGACTAAGCAGACACTGTGTTCCTGGCTTTCTGACCAAGCAGACGCTGTGTTCCTGTCTTTCTGACCAAGCAGATGCTGTGCTCCTGGCTTTCTGACCAAGCAGATGCTGTGTTCCTGTCTTTCTGACCAAGCAGATGCTGTGTTCCTGGCTTTCTGACCAAGCAGGTGCTTTGTTCCTGGCTTTCTAACCAATCAGAAGCTGTGTTCCTGACTTTCTGACAAAGCAGATGCTGT
>JAVGWN010001268.1:0-12627 GCA_034552555.1 Semaprochilodus insignis | reverse complement strand
CTGCAGTTTGTGAGTTAACAGGAAGAGGGTGCTGTTTTATCTGCTGTGTGAAACTAGAGACTTAAACTGTGATCTTCAACATACAGACCCATTTTACAAGACTGCATATTTTAATATCTTTATTAAACAGAAGTGTAGAATCATAAACATACAGAAATACAGAGAGCCGAGCTCCACCCAGCATGTGAACGTGGCGAGAGAACACAGTGCAGATCACTAACAGCTGCTGTTAGCACAGATCAGCTAAAGAACTTGTGTATTTGTACATCTTAGCAGGAGCTCTGAGTTTAACAGCTTTAATAAAGAGATCATTGAGTCTCATACATAAAGAAACGACACAGACTCAGACATTCAAGCTCATCTCCACATAAACAGAGCTCCAGAAACACTGTGCACACAGATCTCATAGAGAACCATGAAGAACAAAGAAACAGACACCCTCAGAACAAACATCCACAATCCCAGTTCAACACAACATCCTTAATCTTAGTCCTAATCCAGCATCTCCACTCACACTGTATCATGATGAATGGATCTAAAGTGAACACACTGTATATGGAGTTTATCACCTTCTCTGTTACTGAGTATCACAGCTTAATGTGAGGAACTCACTGCCAGAGTGTCGTACTCAGGAGAACTGAGGGACTGAGGGTCCAGAGCTGTGTACGTGTCATCAGGAGAACTGGACTGAACAGCCTGTGTGAGGGAAAGAGAGAATGAAGCAGAGGAGAAATGAAGAACGAACAAGTTGGGAATTCGGTACAGATCTAGAGGGGGGATTTGTGAAAAGAAGACCTTACTGCAAGTGTGTGGTACACGTCATCAGAGGACCTGGCTATGGGCTGAAGAGCTGCGTACGTGTCATCTGTAGCGTTAGGGTCAGCGTTCTGCACAGAGGATGGTTAGAGAAGAAGCAGAGTCTTTAACTGGTCTCTAACATGGTTGATGTAATTAACTGGCTGCCAGATTATTACAGCATTGATGAGGGCAACATGCGCTCCGTCCTTTCCATCTCTTGCTTCAACTATCCTAACTAACTTTCCCCACCCTGATTCTTCTTCCTCTCTTTCCCTGGGCACAGCTATAGATACTCTCCTTTCTTCTCTCTCATCTGTATATCAACCGGAGACTGCTGAGAAGAGGTGGAAGAAACCCAGCTCGATTCAGATCTTCACCCATCTCTCCTACTCAAGTTCTCACTTGGTTTCAGAGAGAAACTGGAAGCATCAGCAGCTGATCCATGCAAGCTCTTCAGTATTTTCTCCTCTCTCCTCAACCTTCCCTGTTCCCCCGTCCTCCCAGTCCTCATCCTGTTGCTACAAACCCGCTAACCTGCTTTTCTTCTCTTTCCACAGATGACGTCCTACAGCTGCTTAAATCCAGCAAGCCCACCACCTGCCCACTGGATCCCATCCCATCTACCCTGCTCCAGTCAATCTCCATATACTTCCTGCCCTTCATCGCATTCCTCATAAACAGTTCCTTGTCATCAGGTCATGTTCTATCAGCATTCAAGACCACTAGGGTGGCTCCAGTCCATGCTGGACAGCGCCACGTTAGGAGCATCCGTTGGGAAACCTCCACACATTTTCATGCATGTCGGGACAATCTAATTGGACATCTAGTCATGTTTTCTCACCTGTAGGAGGAGGAGGACTCTATACAGCACTGCAACACATTTTGTCCCCTTTGGGGGACACGGAGGAACTCTATTCATTGGAAGGGAACCCGTAGGGAAGGTCAAGGACACCCCCCCCCAGTGTGAAGGGGAGCCAGTAGGGCACTTCCTCTCATTTTCCACCACTTTAGAGAGCACTTTAGCAACACTTTTTCAATCATGATGGCCACGCAAAGTGCAGGGGTGGTTTAGTCGTCTGAGCAGTTGCCCCCAGGGTTTCCAGAGTTTCAGAGATTCCAGGGTTTCCCAGGTCTGCCAAGTTGCCACTGTTGGGTCCTTGAGCAAGACCCTTAACCCCTCTCTGCCCTGTGACTGACTCTAAGGTCTGAGGCCAGCTTTCTAAGATGGGCCCCGTAAAGAAAGAATTTCTTTATACTGTGTAAGTATAATGTCTTTAATGGGGGACGATCACCCCCTTTGCCCCCTCCTGAGTCTGCCAGTCATGGTAACTTATTAACTACAGGTTTAACAAGTGCATTATAAGAGCATTATAATCTCTACCTATACTTTAGTGTTTAGCACATATGTTTTCTGTGAACAGTTTTACTCATTGTGATTAGGATGAACAGCACTCCAGAATCTCACATTTTATAGTTAGCATCCCTCAAAACCTAGACCTATGCTGCCATCTAGAGGGAGAAACATGTAATTCAAGTCTTATTTTGACAGAAATTAAGGTCCTACTCACCACTGTATCATGTATGATGTTTCTGTTCTGACTCTTGCCTCTGAAAAAAAAGTGTCGATAAAAATTTGATTTTAAATGTGCTAAAATATAAAAATATAAAAAAATACATTTTGATTCTCACCTCATCCAGAGGACTACAGTGAGCAGAGCTGTATTTCCACAGAGACTGACTCCAACAACTACATACAGAACCACTGAACCACCTGTTGAGAATATGCAAGAACAAACACAAGGCATATTTAAAAATTGACTTTTATAGGGCTGTTATAATTAATATGAAAGAAGATGAAATCTGAGTGAATGAATAAACAATGCACACTAGAACTACAACATATTCTAAACAGTAACAGATAGACGAGCGTCTTACTCTCAAATATAACCGGCACTGGAGCTGACCTCTGGGCTCCATGCTCATTCCGAGCCTTGCAGTAATAGGATCCACTCTGTAGAGGACTGAAACTGTGTCCAGATCCTACAGGTGAGGATCCACCTTCTTTAAACCAGGTGTAGATCTTCACAGGTGGCTTTGCATCACTGCTGCAGGTCAGATTCACTGAACTGACCTCCATTACCTCACCAGAAGGACTGATGGACACTGAGACATTCTTTGGAGGATCTACAGCAGACAACAAAAGACTAATAGAAATATTGCTTTGTGTTTACTGAATTTCAGCCAAATTTTACCTCATTTCTCAACATGAACTCACATGCAACATTTAGCTGGACAGCAGTGGAGTTCCTCTCTCCATGTTCATTACGACTCTGGCATGTATATTCCCCACTGTCCTCAGATCTGATGTTGGGAATGTTGTAGGTTTGTTCTTTTCCTACTGATGTTGATCCCTTAAACCAGGTGTAGATCTTCACAGGTGGGTTTGCATCACTGCTGCAGGTCAGAGTCACTGAACTGCCCTCCACTATTTCACCAGAAGGACTGATGGACACTGAGACATTCTTTGGAGCATCTAGAGCAATGTTTACAAAATTACAACTTCACACTTTTTGGACATTATGGTAAATCAGCTTTTTGGAACGTTGAGAAGAAATTAAACTCACATCTGACGCTGAGGTTCTGATCAGTAGAGTGAAGATGTTCATATCCTCTTACAGCACAACTATAACTGCCTGCATCCTCCCTGCTGACTGTCTGCAGGTGGAGCTGGTTGTTCTTGATGGTCTTTGTGGTTAAAGGATGTCCATTTTTGTACCAGATGAATGTTGGATCAGTTAGACTGCAGGTGGTTCTACATGTCAGAACTGCTGTTTCTCCCTCTGTAACTTCAGGAGCTACCACATTGAGCTCTAAGATAATGACAGAATGATCAAGTCAAAAAGAAAATGGATGCCAGGCATCTCTTTCCAAAATCATGCTCAGTGATCACCAACACAACAGTGTTTAACTAAAGCACACCCAGGCAGAGCTAGAGTATATTCAGCTACCACACTATACCAAGTAACGAGCCTGAGACCTGTACTCAGTGAAGCTGCAAGTGGTTGCCCAACATTGCGCCACAATGTAGCTGTGCTTGGCCCTGGAGGGAAAAGCACTGCAAGTATTCATTCAAGTATTCCATCATGCCCCGAAGGAAGATTCTGAACTGTGCTGATCATGCAGTTGGCTCCAGGTGGAGACCACCACACAATGGGCAGATTTGACAAGGTACAGGATGGGACTGCCCCCAGTTACGTGAAGGGCTGCTGTACTGCGTGTTGGAAGAACCAGTGCCCAGCAAGTGTGTCTGACAGTTGCTGGTCCAAGCAACAGTCCCCTCCGCTCCTAGCTGATACCAAACACACACCCGTGGTCAGTGCATGTCTGCTGCAGATGGTTTGAGGTGACCCCAGTGCTCTGAGGGTAACGAGAATGAAGATCCCAGGGAAATTAAAACCACAGGATCAAAGCTGCTGGCTGCGAGAGGGCAACCCCCACAACCCGAGATCCCACTTCATGCCGTTTGTGGCTTCTACGTGACTTGATCAAAGTTTCCCTAACATTGTGTACAAGGTGCCTTTTCTTGTTCATAAGTTCAGAGTTTGACACAGATAACTGTCCAAACTTCTTCTGGTATACATAAATAGGTAATTTGGCATATCCAAGTGACCCTTCCTGGAGGTACCACTCCCCACAGGGTTTTCTTAACCCAACATTTATTGGCGTCCAAACAAACAGGCACTTCTTGACTCAAATCACCTCTGGTCAGCTAAAATTACACAACTGTGTCTGCAGGGTGTTACAGTCGGTTCTCCTCAAATGTGTACTTGGTGATGACCCTATGAAAACACCCGATCCTGGGATCAATTATGTGGCAGACCAACAAAAGTTGGCGTTCTACTTCTTCCTGAACATGGCACCCTCATTTATGTAGATGACATCCTCATGTGCATTCACACACTTGCTGAACACTTGGCAGAAATAGATCATGTTCTTGGCCATCGCAGGCCACAGGTACAAACGTCTCTTACAAAATGTCAATGGGGTAAGACCAAAGTCAACTACGTCGGCCTTCTCACAGGGGCAGAATCACAGAGTAGCCACACACAGGGCGTTGCAGACATCAACACACCAACTAATGTTTCAGAGCTCCGCAGTTTCTTAGAACATCGCTGGCTCTAGGCAGTCTGCTGCCCGCAAAAAACAGTCACCACTATTTTGATTCTTCCTTTCGTCACAAAACACGTTAAATTTTGGGTCCCAATCATCTCAGTACGTTGAATTTCCTGGCATCCTATTAAGTCTGCATCTGGTGGTGCAAAAAACATAGGTGCTACTGTACCTAAACCTTTAGTAAAACATGATGTCAGCTAGGACACAGGTCAAACAACACTTTGTGGTCTGTGAACACTTGGTGGACAGCAACATGTCTTTGTCTGGCTCACTTCCCCGCTACAGTCTCTTTGGCTCCCAGTGGAAACCAACAACACTCCTGTGGTCGGTGCGTGTCCGCTGCAGGCTGTCTAGGGTGAGCCTAGTAGAGCACCCTACAACCCTCAGAGTGACTGTCTCCCCAGTGCAATTGGAACAAACTCCCTACTGGTGTGTCACTCTGCCATGCAGAAATCAACCAGGGTCACTTTGGCTGTCTTCAGGTGCAGAGGGGCGCACAAGCAGGTAAATAAACAGGTAAAGGCCCCTGTTTCCGCTTTTTTGACTCACCTGTAACTCTGAGTTGAATTCCAGGTTTACCTAGCCAATTTTGGTGAGGTTCGTTTGATACGATTCTTAAGCAGTACAGACGACCATCCTTCTTCATCACGTCACTCAGTTTGAGGGAGAAGTGTTTCTGTTCATCAGTGAAGTACTCCACTCTGCCTGAGTAAACTGGGTCTTTAAACATATCAGTTGGTTTCCCTGAGCAGGCCGGGTCCCTCATCCAAAATGTCTCAATCCCTGTGAGATGTTGTGGGTGAGTGTAAGTTCCATTCATAAACACTGTGGATCCTTTTAAAGCACATATCTCCTGTTGGTTGTACTTCAGACTCCACTGTGAAGCTCCAGAAGCTCCTGAAACATATGAAGCAGGAAAGATCTGATTACAAACATAGAACATGGCACGTCTTCCATCTTGTGTAGCAATATTAACCCAAATATAGATTTCCTAAGATCAATCAGAGAAACCATCTACCTTAACCAGAGATGTACAGACTTTTGCATACAACAGGACATACACATCAGAAAAGAATGGTGTAATAGGATCTACTGACTCACCCACGATCATGAGCAGGATCACTGGAAGAGGCGGAGCCATTCTGAGTTCATCTCAGCCTACAGGAAAACTGAAATATTCACATATGCACAATCTATTGACTGTACTCTAATGAATGACCTATAAACGCATGTATTCACATATACATACGCTCACTCTAACTGTACACTAGTGACCTATAACCAGTGGTCAGCACCAAGCACACATTTACAGATACTGTATATTTACACAGTTCAGTTCGTCTCCGTCTTAGGCCTGCTTTATGCTGTGTATGGATACTGGTCGTATCTCACTGCACTAGAATATGCAGATTAAGTGCTGGCCAACTTCATGTCAAACTGTGCGAATTCCCTTATGCTGTTGTTAGCTGTAGAGGCATGAACATTAAACGTTCCAGGGCCTTATTTTTACATAACAACTCTCTTAATTTGTAATCTGTCTGCAACCGCATCATGGTGATTACTATCACACAGCGTAAGCCCGCTTTAGCGTAAAGACCCAGTGTCCCAGTGACAAATGGTGAGAACAGAGGCAGCACAGCCGTATGAGTTTTGAGCCAGTTTTTTTTTTGCCAGTTGTGCTGCACACACAGGAATTTGTCTTCTGTATTTAACCCATCTGTGAAGTGAAACACACACACACACACACTATGAGGCAGTGAGCACACTTGCCCAGAGGGGTAGGCAGCCCTACCCACAGCACCCGGGGAGCAGTTCGGGGTTAGGTGCCTTGCTCAAGGGCACCCAATGTTGGTTCAGGGAATCAAACCAGCAATCCTCCAGTCACAAGACTGGTGCCCTAACCTCCAGCCTACGACTGCCCCACCCGAGTACCGAGCCATGTTGACCATGTATTATTTTCCTGTGTTCTGATGCCTTGCACCGCCTTCCTGGATTTTGACTATGGATATGCCTCTAATCGTCTCCTTGTGCTTTGACCCCTGGCTGTCATGACAGTAATGAACTGTTACCTTGCCACTGTTCCCCTGGGCTTGCTTATGGGGGCTTACAGTGTACTTTCTGTGAAGCTGCTTTTTCATCGTACAGCGTTGATGAAAAATGCTTAGAACTTAATTTGCTAGGTCAGGCCCATAGTTAAATATCTGGTAGTGATGAGTTTAAGGCTTAGGAATCTTTAACCCTCCTGTTATGTTGGGGGTTAAACTAACCCGTTTCACTCAAGTTTAAAATCAAAGGATGCTGGGCTTACTTAGTGTGAGGAACGGATGGAATGGAAAACGACTAGGTCAACTTGTTTGAGCCATCAGTGTGAATGGAGGCCGAACAGAGTACAAATATCAAATTGAACAACTTTTAGTTGATTAAACACGCAAAAAAACCCAATCTGACCCGGGAACGGTACTGCTGTTCCTTGCGGTAGCGCATAAGAGGAGGGTTAAAGAGCTTATAGCTGCAGAAACATCAGAGCTACTCCAAATGCTCACAACTTGTAATAAAGCTATTCTTGTAAGAGAGAATCGACCTGACTTACCCTTCTGTAATGAAGCTCAACACCAACATTCAAATGACTTTCTCACTCCGCACAACGCCTCTGTTACACACGTCTTTTCCTCTAACAGGATACATGTGACTTTATCTGCAGCTCGAGATATGATGACCTTATCAGCTCTGATGTTAACATCACTGACAGAATAAACACAGTCAGACCGTCTGAAGAACTGAATGAGATCTGGAATTTCGTTCTGGAATTTTCTTAGCGGCCACAGCTGTGATACAGGAGGTCAGACATTCACTGCTCATCCTCCATCTTGTAAAAATGACCTCTCTACTGCTCAATTCAGACCTCCTAAGGACTAAATGGAATCTGTCTGGAACCCAGTTGTCCAAAACCTGAGCCTCTGCATTCAGTAAACACAGACTGGCCACTTCATTGCAACTCACTGTCCACTATAGCAGCTCCACTGACCATATAGGACACTCTGTAGTTGTACAGTTCCAGACTGTAGTCCATCTGTTTCTCTGTATACTGTATTACCCTGTTCTTCAATGGTCAGGACCCCCACAGGACCACCACAGAGCAGGTATTATGGGGGTGGTGGATCATTCTCAGCACTGCAGTGACACTGACGTGGTGGTGGTGTGTTAGGGTGTGTTGCGCTGGTAGAAGCTGATCAGACAGTGATGGGCTCAGGAGGGGCCCCAGTATTAACCCCTGCTCGCTCTGCCTTCTCAAACACTGGATGTGCAAACCATCACATTTGGTATTGCTGTCAGTGGCCAATCCACTCTCTAGCAAACAGCTGCCCGGCTGCTGGTGCCTGCTCGAAGTGTTGCTGGAAGGGTGTAGTCAACACCGCCATGTTGCTCCACTGGCCCAGCACCAGCAACAGCGATTGACTGTATTCCCTGTGAGCAAAGCTTCAAAGCCATAAGTGCCCAGTATTTTAAGGTAAGCAGAAGCCATTTTTAAATTCCTGCATAGTGGAAATTTGAGCTTTGATCACAGTGTGGTTGTGCTGGAATACATCAGAGACAAAAGTTTGTCAAAGAGGAATTGCTAAGAGCACTAATAGTCTGTCATGTCTGTTTGGGTTTCCACCTCCGGGTGCTCTGGTTTCCTCCCACAGTCCAAAGACATGCAGTCTGGTGAACTGGAGATGCTAAATTGCCCCTTAGGTGTAAGTCTCTGTGTCTGCCCTGCGATGGATTGGCGATCTGTCCAGGGTATTTCCTGGCTGCCACCCTTTAAGGGGTCGGATAGGCTCCACCACACCCCGCGACCCATTAGGGTTAAGTGGATTAGATGACTAAGTGAGTGAGTGATAGTTTAGAACAGGGTTTCTCAGCCTGTGGGCCACGGCACACCAATGGGCCCTGAAGCACTCTCTAGTTGTCCGTGGGCCTGTACTCAGGTGAAGGCAGTAGTTTGTAGTGGTCCGGAAACATCATATATATCCATATTAATGTTATATTAAGTGTATTAGTATTATGTATATTATGTATATTAATGTACACATGTACAAATAAGGACATTGTAGTAGCAGCAGGCTAATTAAACATCTCCAGTTTGAGACAACATAGCCACCAGCTAGCCACTCATGGAGAAGTTTCTTGAGCCGCTTTTACAGCTCCCTTGTGTGAATTTGGATATCATTTCTTTTAACCAAATATCTTTGAGAAATTGTGTCTGTGAAAGTGGAAAAGATTGAGAACCCCTGGTCTAGAAAACCTAGCCAGAATTGGATAGAAAGACAGTTTTATAAAAATCTACAAAAATGAGAAATCAAACAAACTCCTCTCTAGAAAAAGTGGAAATAAATGTGTAAAAAAAATCCAGAAAAATGAAAATGGCCATGAAAACTCTGCCTGTAAGAAAAAGTAAACTGAGAAAGAGCATGCAGATCAAGAGATAAAAGTGAACAGAGAATGCTGAGAGAGGAAGAAAAGAGAAAAGCATTGAAGGGATGATATATTGATATAAATTGATGTAATTTATGTTTAATATTATATATATATATATATATATATATATATATAAGTAAAGAAGCAGATTACACTTGATATAAGGGTTACTGTGTGTACTACGCCACTGAGAAACCCTGAGCTTATGTCACGTGGGGTCAAGACGAGGAGGCAGGATGTAAGTGCAAGTATTTAATGAAGAGCAACTAAGACAAAACAAAACCAAAGAAAAAACTAGCAAACTGAGAAACAACTTGGACCAGGGTTACAAAAACAACAGACATGGGGACAAAACACCAAGCAAGAACACAGGGGACAACAGGGAGTGTAAGTGAACAAAGACTAACAAGGAACACCTGGGAAGGGGCGGAGCTACAAACTAGGGACAGATGAGGGGCCTGACAAGGGGGCGGAGACAGGAGGAGCAATAACCAAAACAAACAGAAGCACATGGAACAGGACAACAAAAGGGACGTGGAAGAGACAAGAAACAGAAAACCAGAGACAACAGACAAACAGGGGCAAGAGAAGACAGGACGTGACAGCTGATTGTAATCCGTGTTGAAGTAGTGGTGATAAGAGACGGCAGAACTACTGTGCGAAAATTAAAAGTAACAGATATTAATAAAATGAAAATATCTCTCTTCAGGAGACTGGCCAGATGAAGGGAAACGGGTCGTTTAATACCATCCACTCGCGAGCACAGACCGGCGCTATCATTTCAATCTGAAGGAAGTGGTTTTCTGGGGGAGAAGGAGGAAAGTGTCAAGAAAAAAAAATGACTGAGATATCCAAGATAAAACCTAAAAGTCACATCAAGAATGAACAGTTACAGCAGTAATGTGTTCTGATCTCGAACTTTGAGAAAGAACATAGAAATTAATTCATAGAGAATTTGATCTGTTCTAACAGGCCATGGTCAACCCAGCACATAAGGGCTACAGTTCTACCATGCAAGCTAGATTAAGGAGGCATATGCTTGATTATTCATTGTGATATCATGGATAATGACCTTTTGATAGAGACAGAAGGCATCTGAACTTACCAACTTCAGTGCTGGGGTGGTGTGTTAGGGTGGACTGCGTTGGTAGAAGTTAATCCACAGTTCCTCCGGCAGTGTCGGGCTCAGGAGGTGCTCCGGCATTAACCCCTCCTCGCTATGCCTTCTCAAAGAATGGATGTGCAAACCTTCACATTCGGTCCTGCCATCAGTATGCTCATCCACTCTCCAGCAAACCGCTGCCCGGCTGCTAGTGTCTGCTCCAAGTGTTGCTGGAGGGATACAGTCAACGCTGTCATGTTGCTTCACTGGCTGGTCCTTGATGGAATCATTTTCTCTAAATTGGTCATTTCTCTAAATTGACAATTAAGCAGTTGTGTTAAAGAAGGCTTTTATAGCCCTTAAAGCCTTTGTACCCTGAGATGTAGAGGTCTTTTGGGGGAATTCTAAGTTCTTCCAAGCTCCTTGTGGACTTCATGAACTCTGCAGGTGAAAGATAACAAGCCTGGACAGAACTAGACTAGAATGGCGATGTTCAAGATCAAAGGAGTGTTTCATTTTTAATTGTTGGTTGAGTCTTTTTAAAGTCAGGTCATGGAACTGGGAGAACTTAGCTAGGCCTGGCATTTCGGTGGCCCTTTTCACAGGGACGGCTGATCAAGATCAATTGAACAAGACGGTCCCAGCCCGGTGTGTTTCAGCACCAGCCTAAGGGAACAGCGATTGACTGCAGTCATTGTGACCAAAGCTTCAAAGTCACAAGTGCACAGTACGTTAGAGGCAAAAGTTTGTCGACCTTTTGATAGAGACACAAGGCATCCAAACATTTTTGGTTGGAATGAACGTACAGATTCTACTGGGAGAGAGAGTGTTGGCAATCGTCAGAACTCATTGACAATAAGCTGTGGCTTTTGTCAGAGTGAGATCATTTAGATGACAGAATTAAGTCATTGGGATCAGAGAATTGGAGGGAGTTGCCAAAACAGAGAGCTGAGACGGTGGGGAAAATCATTTTCATCTTGGATTGGAATTAGAGAGCAATTTTTGGTCCTAGAAATTCACAGAAATAAAAAGTAGTTCTGCCGGAAAGACACAAAAGGCAAAAGTGATGGAAAACGATCTTTAATCTTATAAGGTGTACAGCTGAAGGATAACAATTCCCAAAGAATACAGAGTCTTTTGCATTGGCCCAATCCTGGGCCCAGCTCTTGAAGCCTTCAAACCCTTGCAGATCCTGCTGGAAATGGACAGCAGGGGCAATGCCTACTCCCTGGACAACAGGACCAAGACCAAACTGGTGGAGAGGGGGAGGAAGAAGGAGAATGTTAAAACGGCAGCATCTAAAACTTGTTTTCCTCTCCAGGACTTCATCGCGTCAAGGTAGTAGACTAGACAAAATTGTACAGGCCATGTGTGGACAGGAGAGAGCGCCATTGCTTTGGGATGGCTGGTACAAAGGGGAAATGTAGGAGGAGTCTGACCCATTGTATGATCTAATAAATGAAATCTAATTTCAGGAATGTGGAAAATAATCAGGCTGTAGTCAGAAATATAAGCTGGCTCTGTAATATGCTAGCTTCCTCTTAGAAGGTACGTTTGTCTTTCATAGCTTCTCCAAAACAGAAAGCTGATTTCATACCTCTGCAGAGTCAGACTATGTATCAGAAACACCGTGTTAGGGGTGTCATGTCGTATCTGCGCATGGCCGGTGTGGTTACCAGTCTTCACTCCAAGAGTTCACATGAACAGCTAAAATTTTCAACCAATTCATTACATAAGCAGTCAGGTGTGATCCTGTGATGTAGACCTCACCTGCACGTCCATTTCACCTCATAATAATATTGAGAACCACAGCTGGATGTCCTGGACACTTTAGTCGTCCACCATAATAGTCCACCATCACTTCTACATCTATGGGCTGTTTTGGCTGCTGTCAATTGACCCCTACACCCATTGTAACTACAACCAAACACTCAACCAGACATTTTACACCCGTCCTACACTGTACAGACCAGCCAGGAGCAAACTGCAGTAATCAAGCCTTGAAATCAAGAGACTGGACCAGCACCTCGGTGGTCTCCCGAGAGAGAAGGGGTTCATATAGGAGGTGTGTGCAGTGATACTGTGCAGCCGCT
>JAVGWN010001266.1:0-12629 GCA_034552555.1 Semaprochilodus insignis | reverse complement strand
GTGAGCTGCATGCCTGATTTACTGTACACACGCCTCAAACTATGCAAAGCTGTTACATCATCTCAAACTAACTTGCTTATGTAGTTTCTGAGACTCTGAAACTCTGCTGTCTGGAATGGACAAAAGTACAGACAAGGTTCATATATATATATATATGGCCATTAAGCACTAATTACTTTTTCCAGAGTCAGCAGGAAAAAAAGCAGGAAATCACACAAGAACCTCCAGTGACTTCCAGCAAAATCTGTATTCCTAAAGAGATGGGTAATTACATGCATAAAAAATTAATAATAAAAAAAGCAAAAACTAATAGAGCAAAAACGTCCAAAACAAGGCCGAACACAATTACCATTTTTAATCAAATCATGATAAAATGTGTCCACAAATGTAGTCTCAACTGAACATTCAGGAATTGCATTTTTGACTAATCTAGTACGCTACGATACTAGCTCACTCTTCCTTTACGTAATTTCCCATCAATACAAGTTATACTATTCTTCAGGAGATGTTTCTGATGAGATCAGATATAAGAAAATCAGCTTGGACAAAAGTAATAAAAAGAGAAACCCTAACAACAACACAAGAACTGGCAGATCACCAAAACTGTCCCCATCAGATAAACAGCACTTAAAGCTTTCATCTTTGAGAGAGAGGAGAACATTAAGCTGCACTCTTTCTTCAGATCTGAGCAATAAATCACACTCGGCCAACCAGCAAAGATAAATTTAGTAGTGCAGAATCTGGACACAACACCAAAACTGGACATCTGAGATGTGGAGGAAGGTGTTATGGACTGGAGTGTAAATGTGTAATTTGGGATTATTTGGATCGTGAGACACAGAAAACAGAACCAGCTCCCAAGACGGAACTTTGTAGGCGTGGAAAAATATCCCTGCAGATTTCCATTCCAAACAGAATGGAAGACGAAGTGTGGACACACTAAAAACTGATGTCCATTTTAACCGGAAAGGAATTAAACGAAAGCGGTCTCTCACTTCCACACAGTATTGTACACAGTGTCTCTTTCGAGAACATGAAGCTAATTTGACGAGTACATGTTGATGGAGGCATGCACTTTGCTTAACGCTAACCTACAAGCAAACATATACGCTTCTACTACTTTTTGGCTGGTAGTACTGTGGCTCCAGTGCAGTCCAGGGTGACCAAATGGTCACTTTAAATCCTAAGCAATAATGACATCCAACTTTCAGGATGCCAGAAATGATCCTTTATTTGTCAATAATGCCATCATGAGCTGCTATGAGAACTGCTTGTGTGGTGGAGTGGCTCTGACTAAACTAACCACAAGCTTGACTTCAATCATGTCTGCAGTGGTGAGAGACGTCATGCCTGTGCAGATGAGAAGAAGTGAGGTCATGTTCCTGTCACCGGGTCCCTGACCTCTCAATGGCTGAGAGGGTGTGAACGGAGGAGGGCGTGGCGCACACACTCACCCCCTGCAGAAACAGACAAACACACATATTCACCCTCTTAGAGAAGATGAGGTCATGGGAATTTCCATTCCTAGAAAGGAAAAGCCAGACTACAGCTCGCTTGCTCGCTCGCTCCCTCGCTCATGATCCAATGTGTTTCTGGAGGGCGAGCTGCAGGTGCTTCAGGCAGGATGAGCATAAATTTGGGTGTTAGTCATCCGCAGCTGCCAAATTACAGGCCTAAGACTGACAGATGGGGCTAGTGCCGGCTGACACATACCATGTAACCGGCTAATGAGGAAGAGGTACCTACGACAGGTTCTATGAGGAACACAACGAGCAAAGTAGATATGACGAGCGCACAGATGACAACGCAGAACATGTAAAACGGAGATTCAAAGACTTGGGCTATGTGGTTTCTGTAGTAGTACAAAACATGAGAATGGAGGCATCTGAAAGAAGAATAATAGAATAACATGTAATTAATGGTTCAGTAATAATGGTTCTGGTGGTCTGCATGAGAACGTGGATCACAATTTACACAATGTTCCACCTAACCCAGATGCAACTGAGCAGTCAATATATATATATATATATATATATATTCAAATTTGCTTCTTTAGTTTAGCCCTGGAGCTACGATTTTTATGAATATCTATTCACCTTCTAGACATGTGTCTACATGTCTAAACTATATGTTTACAAATAAAAACAACAAAAATTGAGATCACATTGTAGCATCCGTATGCCAGTGCAACACAACGTGAACACAAAAGGAAGACTGATAGCAGAACAAGACCCATCCCTTAAACTAGCTGCCCACGGCTACATGCTGTTTAGCTACATCCTGTAGTTCTGTTCAGTTTAATAGTAACACAGTTACAGTACAAGTCAAACGTTTAGACACCACCAACTAAATGGATGCCGCTGGTGATCTTAAAGACTCTGCAGGCTTACACTTAACAGCTCCAACTGATGAGATGTCTGAAACAATACATATCCTGATATACCACACATACTCTTGATGTATCACAGGACTATATTTCCGGCCACCTCTAATATATATTTGTGCAAAAAACATGCCCTTCTATCTTCTTTCTACTTCTCTTTTATTGCACAAAAAGCTCTAGGTCACCTTTCAGATTAGTGAATATTCATGACAGACAGGTCAATAGAATTGGTCCATCACTACTCATTTACTTAATTTCCCATCAATACAGCAGCGTTTCAGGAGCAGCTTAGTGATCCACAAACAGTGTAATTCTATAGCCTACATGTCCGTATCAATACGAGCACAACTGCTGGGTGTAAGGGCTTCATAACATAGAGTTTAAGCATTTTAGGTCATACAGCTTGTGTAAAATGAGTCAAACTGGCTGTTTTTTATTGTTTCGTCTTTAACTGTTGGGGTTGGACGTCAAGAATGAATAGTTTGCTTTGAAACCAAGCTTCTACTGCTGGTCCTACTGTTCAGGTTTTAGCTGCCTGTACAGGGTAGCTGTGTGACTCACAACAGAAGTCAGAAAAGAGGAATCAACCCTGACTAAGCTTACACAAAAAAAAAAAAAAAGGATTACGAAACCGAGCAAAGCAGCCTGTCCTTCTCTCCATTGACCCTCTCCCCTCTCTATCTCTCTCTCAGATACAGAGAGACCAAGATAAAGGCGTGAGAAGAGCTGGTCCAAACAGAGAGCGATTGTAATGGACCTGAGCACGTAATGGAGTCTAAAAAAAGGAACCGCAGGCATTCAGAGTGCCGTGAAGGGGTGTCTAAAGAGAGAATGAACATAGCTGTGGATACGCAGAGGCGGGCTGAACTGACATCTTTATGAAAAACCTGGGGGGGAAGAGAGAGAAATAAATAAATAAATAAATAAATAAATAAATAAAGGGAGAAAAAAACACCCTGATGTAGAACAATGTGTATAATTGTAGCCTCTAAAGGAACGGAATGAGCACTGTTATGAACATTGGCCTCCAATTATAATCACTGACAATACATCCGCATAGGAGCACGTCCTGTTGCTTATGAATGTTAGAAGGTTCAGATGTTTAGCCAAACTTTTTAAAGACTGGTAAGCTGTTTTAACAACACTAGAGGTGATATGAGGGCTGCCACCACCGACTATAACAAGTATCTGACTGGTTACTTTGCCCATTACTCAGGTACCTGTAGTTACAATAATTAATAAGCTATGACATTTGGTGTGGCTCAATGGACAGCTGGTGTAGATGACTGGCGCAATGGATAACACCACTACTACCGGTCTGGGTGACAATGCTGTGCTACACCAATAAGAGCCCTTGGGCAAGACTCCTAACACTACATTGGCCTATTTGTAATAGAGTTGTAATACTTGTAATATAATTACCCTCTGGATAAGGGCATAAATGTCATAAATGTAAATGTACATGACATTAACAAACCATGACATTAACAAACCATGACATTAACAAACCATGACATTAATAAAGCACGACATTTAACATGCTTTATTGGGAAGAGTGATCAAAAATCATCTCTCTTTGATTTAATTTCCAAACAGTCATTTGAGTACAAGTTATTAATCTTTTTGTCCTGATTTCACTCTTGTTTCTGTCCATCCTTCCACTGAGAGATGACACCTCAATGCTAGGGGTCTGAAAGGGTGTGCAGCTATCAAGAAGCCCTCACTTAGAATAGGAGACAATATGAAGAAAATGTGTGACCTGAACTGAACAGAAAGCGCTGATCTTCTCAAAACAATGGATTGACCACCCCAGAGGCCAGACCTCAGCATCACAATATGTGTTTGAGATTTGAGATTGAGAAGCAGAAAATGCAACCAACTCCCAAAATCGAACTTTGGAGAGGTGAAAAATATCCCTCCGGATTTCTTTGAAAAACTGAAAGGGAGCCTCCTTCAAAGAATGGACGCTGTAGGCAAAGAAGGCACACATTAGATACTGAAATCTAATATTAGTTTAAATCATTTGAAGCTTCTATGTAATTTTCTGCCAAATATGTGGTTTCTGCTTTTTTCTGATGCTGACAAATATATAACTTGTTCTCAAAACCATGTGCTCAAAAAGATGGTTTAAAAACTGCAGTCATCAGGTTTGGTTTCTCATAAGAGAGATCTGAAAATGTCCAATTTCATTGTCTCATCAGTGCCATCCAATCACTGTCAGTTTATTGAGAAGGAAAATCTCACCTGACTATTCTTCCATCAAGTTTAATTGTGCAATTGTGAAGCTCTATCCAGCATTAAGCATTTGCTGTTATCATATTACAACAGAGCACCGTCTTATTAAAAAAAGCCCAGAAGATTAATAAGCTCTCATAAAAACACAGTGACTACGTCGTGCAAATAATGAAGCCAAACTCTCTTCACACCCATGGGAAGGACACCTGCAGTGGGAGGTGTTGGGACTGGGACCGGGACGCGTTTGGCTCAGGTGTTCCCTCCACATGCCTATACTGTCCCAAAGCTACATGATGCAAGCCCAGACGGTGACTCACAGCTGAAGGCAGAAACTAAGAGTGGACTGTGTCAGAGCCGTATCCCCTCATTCCTCATTTCTTCCAGAAATACCTCACTGATTTCAAGGGCAGCAAACAAAGAACATAGAAAGGAACCCTCATTCCCGCTGAACATACAAAAGAAGGAACCTACAATCCGACACAGTCTACTTCACTTGACGTTGTTTAAAAACCCACCCACTTTATTTAAGGCAAGGACTTTCTGCCTCGGGTTGTGTCACTCGGGACAGCCTTGAGGAGAGACCACATGCTACTCCAGCGGTGAGGACAGGCTGATGCCACAAGGTCTGTGTAACGAAGTTAAGACACAATAACGGCTGAGCTGTTGCCCTTATTGAAGATGTGTACTGTCTAGCTCCAGGGTCAGTCAGACAGACACCAGTTAGGAAACTTGTAAGGATACGGTCGTGATCACAGTTCATTCACATGAACCACAAAAAGACAGTCAGATTATACACTCATTACAGCTGCACCTCATAAATCTCGGTGGGTTGGTTTTGACATTGTGAGACCTACAAATGATCCAAGTTTCATGCTCGGCCATGTATGTGACATAAGCAAGGCCTTATCGCTGTACCTGACTGATGTGAGTGAGTATTTTGCAGGTCGCCTTTATTGAAGAAAAAAGAAATTTAAAACGAATATCCAAACACCCAAGTACTCGGGTCGCCCCTACAAATAAATCAGCGTTTCATTTATTTCACTTCAGTCAGAAAAACATATTGTGCTATAAACGTTTATCATTACAGCCTTGCTATTCAGATATAATTCTTTTTTTATGGTTTTGGAGGAGGAAGTGGGGAAAGATTCATAGTGTTTATGCTGGAATCGCAGACTGAAAGAGGGCAAGTTCCAAAAGGCAAAAGCTGCAACTTCAACAATAGCTTATTCTCTGCGCGTTGTGAGCTGCCTGTATATTTAGGTCAACAGTTAGGTCAATCAAAAACAAGCAAACCCCGACGTGCTTTGAACTGACAACACCAATACAGCTAACTGGCACAGCGCATTTAGTATTTAAGCTAGAAAAAGTGGAACGGTTAGTCTTCTTGCCCAAAAAACAGATATCTGGCGCAACACTGCTCAAACCCTATTAGATATCTAACCCAACCTAGGGAGTTGTAAGTGCAAGAAAAGGCAAGGGAATGACTTTATATCACATTTGTAAGTGAACGTGCCCAGCTACCATATAAGTGGACTTTGTAGTTCTCCAATTACAGACTGCAGCCCCTGTATTACAGCAGGTATTATGTGGGTAGATCAGAGTTTTTAAACACCTCACCGTCACTTCTGGACTGAGAGTAGACCACCAAGCCAATACTATCCAACCAACAACGTCCTGTGGACAACACACACACTTGTCATAACATGTCACTACCATCTCAGTGTCACTGAAGTGCTGAGAATGATCCACCACCCACATAATACCTGCTTTCTGGGGGTCTTGTACAGGAACAGGGTGTAACTGAGAATAGTCCACCCAACCAATACTATCTAGCCAACAACGTCCTGTGGACAACACATACTAACATGTCACTACCAGCTTAGTGTCACTGCAGTGCTAAGAATGATCCACCACCCACATAATACCAGGTTTCTGGTGGTCTTGTAAATGGTACTGACCACTGAGGAACAGGGTGTAAGGTGTAATTGTAGAACTACAAAGTGCACCACATTAAGTACACAAGGAAGGCAGCTGAAGTGGTCGTTTGGGGTATGTATCTGCTCCCTGAGGGAGTTCCTAACATGCCAAGAGAGCTCTTTTGCAGTGCCTCAAAATCTGCAGCAGAAGCTTTACCCCAACACTGAGACCATTTCACACTCACAAATGGGTATGTCAGATGAAAACGGTCTTGAAAATAATCACAGGAATTCACAGAATCAACTTCACAGTAAGGCCTACAGTTCCCAACAGAGCCTTTCAAACAACAGTTCCCCAAATATCACGAGGCAAAGGCTGGGGTTCCCACTGGCCTTGGAAAAGAGCAGCAGAGATAAACTATGCTGTTCATTCTACTATCGTGTGGCTGCACAGTGCAAGGTTAGCTTTTAACTGCCTTGCTAGTTAATTTCAGTGGAATGCACTCCTGTACTTTAGATGCCATGCACTGCACACTACTGCCTCCAAGGAGAAAGCCTTCACCGTCTTTGAAATGGTTTTTCCTTCTTTCATTGAGGTGGCATTGCAATCATATTACACCATATTCTTACATTACTGCAGCATAATCATAAACCAAACTCACGGCCAACAAATCTTTAATCAGGGTCAAGGTCATTGCTTAGCTGTTGTCAGGAAATGGCATACTGGATGGCACTTTTGGGGTCTGTGGTTGCTATGTTATGCCATAGCAGCAGTGCACTTTCATCAAATCCATGTATTCTTTTTATGTACAAATGTGAGCAAAACAACGCAATGTGGGCATTAAGAGGCAGAATAAGGTACACCACAAACTTGGAAGTAAGCCGAACTGCTTCGTGTAGTTTACGGCATAAAGCGCAATGCATTGAGCAGAGGCAGGAGGTGCGTGGAGTTCTTGTGCTTGGTTCTTCGCCAAGTGTGAATATTCCCCAGCCTTGGTTTGTGTCTCCTTTGTTACTGAGTAACTGGATTTAAAGGCTTGGTTCAATACAGCCAAAGAGAGTTGGGAGCAACAACATAATCCAGTGTTTGTACTGTGTTTAAGAGGAGAAATTGCAACCCAGAGACACAGGGTTGGGTTGCCTGGCGGTTGGTGATAAAAACCTCTTTTCTTCACCCTTTCTTTGCGGAACACCACGTTGCCCCCGCTAAAGAGGAACCTCTGGGCAGACTGTGGTTCATGTGGTCGAGCATATTTTTCCTCGATTTCCAGTTCTCTCTCTCTCTCTCTCTCTCCCCCTCCCTCCTTCTCCCCATATCGCATGAGAGAGTGGGCGAAAGAAAGAGAGAGCCACCAGGGGAAAGAGACAAATATAAGCACGATGCACTATTGCAAACTGTTGTCAGCTCAGCAGAACACGCTAACTGTATCTGTGTGCTTGCATGTGTGTTTTTAATGGCACCAAAATAAACAGCACTCAACCCACCGATCAGTTCAATGAACTGGAAACGGGCAAACAAATGTGCTTTCAGGCCCACAGAAGGCAAGTCATGCTACCAACACAGCACAAACATAAGAGATGGAAACGCCACAAAATCTCCCTTCATAAAAGAGAATTTCATTATCAACAAAGTCGTCTGAAGTGAAGCAAGCCATTCTAGATGGACTCAGTGTATCAGAATGGCTCAGGGGTGGTGGTGACAGGATGCCTGTAGTGTTTAATGCCTCTAAAGCTACACAAACAAATTATTACATAAAAAGGTTTGAAATATGCCACCTGATGTTTGAGACACTGACTGCGCTTACACGCCCTTAATAACACAATAACTGCAGAGATTTCGCCAGTAATCCGATCAACGCGTTTACATGCACTTGGGTAATCAGATAACGGGAAGTTCTGGGTCTACGTGAGTCAGGCGGTAATCGGATTTCTGCTTTGCAGCCAGCCAATAAATTCACAGAACAAGACGTGATGTAGATGTAAGGTAAAAGGCAAATTTCATGCTGCATTTCTTTTAAAACCACTGAGTCATGTCACTGGAGACGTTTTACCCTAAAATCTCATGCAAGGCACTGCAACAGAAAATGGCACCAGAGATACCTCTATTACTGTCAATCAGCATTTTACTGTATATAAAATCTTAGAAGACACATGAAGGTTCTGTGGCTGTTCTGGTCCTAAACAGATTACACCTGATTTGTATCATTATGGCTGCAAAAAAATCTGAAATTATAAGTTGCTTCACAACCCATCATTTAATATCAATTTAAGGCTGGGCAATAAGGGAACATATATCATTGTAAAGACAAATTATGGCACAAAGCAACACATTTATAAATCCTATTTAGACACATTATTTATATCATCAGAACATTGAACAGCTGCAAGTTTTACCGTTAAGACAGCAAAATGATCCCCATTTCACTGAATTTAGTGCAACACAGTATGTGAAATACTGAAAAATACTCACTGTGTTCAGAGTTTTTGATTCTATTTCTGAAAATGTAGCACTACTGTTCTGTTTTCTCTGTTCCAACAGATCAACAAAAACGTTATGATTATTGTGCATTGTAGAAAAAGCTTTATGATATATTCTTGCCATCAAGCTGAATCTGTGTCAAACTGAATTACACAGGATTTTAACATTTGAGTGTAATTCTCTTTTAAAGGGTGCTGTTTTGTACTATCAACTAACACTGAAAGATTACTGCTGAAAACAACACAGCAGTGCTCACTGACAAAAACACACAACACCACCACCCAGATAGAAATGTGTGACTGCTGCAAAACACTACACCACCAACAGAGAGGATCATCTGATCCACCGACAAGTACAAGCAGCCCCCACAGTTTCCTTGTCCACCATCCAGACACAGGTGGCACCTTCATTAAACTCCCCTGTCTCTGCCCGGACCATTTCCAGACACTTAGCAGAAAGAAATTTGGTGTCACGGCGCCTATCACATGTCCTGGCGGCCTAACAGCGCACCAGAGCCTGCTTTCAACTGTTTTCCCCAATAAACTTACCCTTTCACTCTAACACTGTAATCATCATTACATTCACACATATAAAGCTTCATGTGATTCCACATCATCATCTTGATTTTAGACATCTTGTTTGCATTTGGGATTCAGCCATGTGGACACAATTCCATACTGGACAAATGTTCTGGTGTAGAAGCCAGAACTTGCAAAGTGTGCTATATAAGAAGAAGGGAGGTGTTTGGGATTCGGCCGCTGACAAACCAAGTGTGCTACCACAGCTCTGCTAACTGTACTACACTGCACTGAAACTGAGAACCAGGTGAACTACATATGCCATATAACATCACAGTACAGTCTGCATATGCGTATGTCACTGTACAAAGATGAAAAGGTACACTGCCCACTACTGCACTAATGCCAAACCTATTAAAGCACTAGGCTATTGAGAACTATGCAGCACTCAGATGAAGTTTGCTAACTATATCCTGAATTCTTCAGGAGGACATCTGTAAACTCATCTGCACATGATGTGGGTGTCTGATTTAAACAGCCACAGCAAGCTTTTCCTAAGCTGTGTGAAGCTGTGTGATTCTGGACAATATATTATCCACAAACAGGAAATGAAGAACAGACACAGTGAAGCTGACAGTCTAACAGCAATGATGCACATTTGAACTTGCTGTAAAAATATGAGAGGTCATTTGGAGAATGCAGCGCTATTCTACCCACTATTCTAACACAGGTTGAGGGTAAAACGCGGCAAGATGGTTCATTTCCGGCATTGGGAGGATTCATTATTAATCTGTGATGTGGCAGTGGATTGGCCCATCTAGTATTTATAGCATTCTGATAGTGATGGAAGTATTTACGAAGGCCCGGTTATAAAATGGGCCACTGAAAGCTGAGAGCGCTGACAGCAGGAGAGTCAGCTGGATGGACGTTTTAGCAAACACAGGAAAAAAGACCTAATCTCTCTCATTTCCCTGAATGACCAGAGTTTACTGACACAGTCTTACCTTAAAAAGCAATATGGTGGAAGAAGAAAACATTAGCTTGGATGTACTATGTCTCTTTAAAGCTTAGAACAGGAAACATGCTGACATCTGCACACATGTACGCCTGACAACACACCTCTATCCTACAACGCCAGGTCTTTCCTCTATAAATAAGTAAACAGAGAAAAAATACTCTCAACGCTCAACATGCACATACGCAAGCAAACATACACAGGCCCTTCTGTAAGGTCCTGCCAAAACTGCCTCACCTACAAATAAAAAAAACAAAAAAAACCCCACAAGATTAATGCAGCAGGGTTGAGGACATCACGCTCAACACTGATTTGCTTAATACTGACAGGGCTGAAAATTAGAGTCCAAGCTTGTCAGGAGCGTGCCCCAATTGACCCAAACCCGAACAAACTTTGTAATATGTGTACACTAACGTAGTAGTACTCTAACACAAAACACTTAATGAGTTACTGTACACCAACACACTACTTACAGTACACTAACTGTGGACCAACAAAACACTTTTTACAGTGTAGTTTAGTTTTGATAGTATTTTTGAAGTGGCACTGCTGGTCTGTTCTGTCTGTTTAAACATATCAAACCCCAGAAAAAAGAATACTGTGATACAAATCATAAAAATCAAGTAACAGACAAGAGGTGGTGATATTATATTTTTTCCATACTGCCCATCCTTAGAAAAAAACAAATGAATGTCTATTAGGTTCAGGTTCTTACTGTAAGAGAGGACAGTAGTAGAATATATAAATATCTATCAACATGCAAACTGACAAATAACAGCAGCTGATTCATAGACAAACCCCAAAATTCATCACTAACAACAAAAACAACTACTACTGGACGGAGGGAAGATCATGGCAGTGCAAAAACCAACAAAGCCAAAACAAATAGGCAATTAATTTTGCCGTTAATAAGAACTGTGTGCATGCTATAGTCACATCTACAAACATTCGATAGGTGTAGCAGCTCAGTCACTCCCAACGAGGTGGCATTATTTACTTGATAACGCTAAGAGTAAAATGTAGTAAACTAGTTATCAATGTTAATTAGCGAGTGAAGGAAGCTGCTATAAAGACATAGCCCACTACAATCAGTGTTCTCTCTCACACCCTTCAGTTTATTAGGGTAACGAGATATCACTAGTGGGGAGAACTTTATGGATTAATCACATCAGAGGAGGCCTACATAAAGACCATGCTGTGAGTTACGACCCTCGGGCTGAGAAACTTAAGGTTAATTAATATATATGTCTGCAAAGAAGCATGTAAATCTATCCGTGTTGAGACTTTGAGAAGGGGTTTATGAGTAAGCATCACAGAGACCATGAAACAGACACCTACAGATGTGTTGGGTGAACGCATGGAGCATGTGCGCATGTGCAGTGGTGGGAAGGCCCAAACCATACTGAACCCAAACCAGAAAAAGTTTTGACTGGTAGAAGAGATGTTACAAACATATCACATATATGTCCATTAAAAAAGGACAAAAACGTGGATGGATGGATGGATGGATGGATGGATGGATGTTGAAGTTTGCCAAGTAGCCCATCTTGTCTCGTAATAACACACTGAACCTCATGAGGAGATAGCAAGTTACTGTGGGACCGAGTCTGCCATCAGTCCAACATGAGAAGATGAAGTAGTGTTGCTGCCCTGAATGCGTATTCTAACCTCTTATCAATCATGTTGAATGTTCTACACCCACTTAGATCATTTAAGGACAGACCTATTTGTTTGGAGTATGAATTCGACAGGTTGCGTCATCTTGCGAATTAGCTTCTTTAACTGCTTTGAGCATCACAGCCAGCGGTGGGTTCCAAACAGCGAAAAGAGTGCCAAAAACAGCGCAACACGCCAAACACAGTGTGTTTAGCTTCTGCACTCCAGCCCACTGATCATCCTCAAACGGTGCAGCAAAGCAAGGGATTTATCATGAGATGGACCTTCAAGGCACTTATATCAACATTTCCACCAAATGCCCATAGCAACACAGTCACAGGGATGGTGGGAGGAACAGACCAAAATAGCTGAGAGAAAAGAGTGAAAGAAGGAAGAGTAGGGGGGAGAGAGAGAGAGAGAGAGAGAG
>JAVGWN010001265.1:0-12631 GCA_034552555.1 Semaprochilodus insignis | reverse complement strand
TTTAACGGCCTGAAGCAGAAGTATGTTTTCCTTTAGTCAGCAGATGATATGCTGTTTCATTCTGAAATGCTGTAGATCCATTTGTAGCTATTTATATTGATTTGTAGCCGTTTTTAATGGATATAACGTTTTTGTAAAGAATAAAAGACATATAATAGAATACACATGTCTCTAATAAAGGTAGTGTTAATCATAATATAACATTAATATTTCATATATGTGTAAGGCTACTCATGAAAGTAAATGTATTCTGGGTTATTTTATAGCTAATGTGCTAATGCTAATATAAATACTGGACTTAACAGAAACCCCAGTTTGAAGACACTCCTGGCTGTTGGAGGATGGAACTTTGGTTCAAATCAGTAAGTGATTTAAAATAATATTTTGATGGATCTTTGCAGAAGCACAAAGCACACACATCTTATCATGGCGCTACATGCTTCTCTGTCCAGGTTCTCTATCATGGTGTCCACTCCAGCAAACAGGCAGAAATTCATCCAGTCTTCAATCAGTTTCCTGAGAACTCATGGCTTTGATGGGCTGGATTTGGACTGGGAATATCCTGGATCCCGCGGCAGCCCAGCAGAGGACAAGCAGAGATTTACTCTGCTCTGCAAGGTCAGTACCTCACCTGTTATATGGCTCCAGAATCCTGGAATATTATTCAGGCACATAAGGATTAATACAAAACTTACATTAAAATTTGGACTGTGCCTGTCCATGTGTTTCTGCCCTGCAGGAGCTTATTGAGGCCTATGAGGCTGAAAGCAAGGCTACTGGACGGCCCAGGCTTATGCTTACAGCTGCAGTGGCTGCTGGGAAAGGAACTATAGACACTGGTTATGAAATTGCTGAAATCTCCAAGTAAGTTACAAATTAAAATATTTACAATATATTAAAATGAATGTTGATTTTCTATGTAAAAAAAGTTATATATGTAAAATAGGTATAAAACATTTGTACATGTAAAAATAAGTTATAAGTTATAAGAATATATCGTCGCTGTCCTAAGAAAAACATGTATTTCCATTTTTGCCAATTTAACTTTACTGCACACAGCCGCTTTACTTTGTGTAAGAATTTCATGATGAATGGACCAACAGAACGGCCCAAAACTGCTTGGAAATATGTCTGGTTCCACTGACTTACATTAAAAGTAAAATAGCTTTTTGCCCTCTCCTGTAATACTTGTTTTTCTTTGGACAGCGACAGCATATATGTATTTTAATATGTATCTGCCTAGAGATTTGATCATGATGAACTTTATTGTTAATGATTATTTTTCAGTAATCAATTTATCATAGAAATACCCAGACATATTATTACAGCTTCCAGGCTTCCTACTAACTTAAAATCCTTAAGTAACACCGTTACAGACCAGCACACTTCAACCATTACATAATAATATCTTTTTATGGCTAATACAGTACGATATTCTTGAAAACATTGATTCCAAATGGTATATGGCACATTTAGCTCATCTATTCCATTTACTATCAGAGAGAAAGAGAAAGCACTTCTTTTTTAAACTTCAGCATCACGCGACTGATGAGTGACTTGTTTCTGAAACAGGTATCTGGATTTCATCAATGTGATGACCTATGACTTCCATGGGGCTTGGGAGACTTTCACTGGACACAACAGTCCTCTGTACCGTGGTTCTCATGACCAAGGAGAACTTATCTACTTTAACACTGTAAAAACATACCTCCTCCTATTTCAGTAGTGCCTTAACTTCACAATAGAAGCCATAAAAATAATAGAATAACCAAACACAAAAATACTCTCCATGTCTGTTTTAGGACTATGCAATGAAATACTGGAGGGATCAGGGAGCTCCTGTGGAAAAGCTGAGGCTGGGTTTTGCCACATATGGAAGGACCTTCCGTCTGACAACTGCAGAGAATGGAGTTGGAGCTACAGCCAGCGGTGCTGCGTCTGCTGGGACTTATACCAGAGAGGCAGGATTCTGGTCCTACTACGAGGTCTGTACACATCTCAGTCAGCCACACACGCTTCATCATCTGCACTTCATACAGAACTCATGTGAAGTCATTTGGTGAAACACCAAGCACACACACTTTTGCCCTTTACACCAAATGTACTTCATCAGCCAAAATACATTTGAGATTTGCAGTTTATTATAATGTAGGAAGCCCATACTGTAATAGGTATAATCACCACAGTCTTCCCTCAAATTGTGTTGTTATGAAATCTCAAATAGCCTTATCTGCTTTCTGTAATCTATAAAGGTAGATAGGCTGGATATTCTTATAGATAACACCATGTCCTACAGTTATTACAGTACACCAAACTGTTACAGTGTGTACATTATTATACATAACATCATATTTCATACTGGGCAACATTTATCAATAAAACTGATTTTTATAGAAAACATTTTGTCCTAACAGTATCAAGCCAAGAGCATGCCTGCAAAACTGCAGTACCAAACTTTAGACCCCAAACTAATCTTTATTGCTCGACTGTATTTGGGGAAAATTGTGTCCGTTTGATTCCTGAACAACCCTAACGGCAATAGGATAGTAATGAATGTTCATTCCCCGTTAGATCTGCACCTTCCTTCAAGGAACCAGCATTCAGTGGATTGAAGATCAGAAAGTTCCTTTTGCTACCAAAGGAAACGAATGGGTTGGATTTGACACACGCGAGAGCTATGAAACAAAGGTATGCACAAAGGTTATTCTTCTGCAGTGTTATGTGTCTTTACCGATTCCAGGATATCTTACTGGTTCCTGTGCTGTTTCAGGTGCGCTACCTACAAGACAATCATTTTGGAGGGGCCTTTGTTTGGGCTCTGGACCTGGATGACTTTGCAGGGCAGTTCTGTGGGACAGGAAACTACCCCCTCATCAGTCACCTCAAGAAACTCATGAATACAGGTGCATTAGTTGACCTAATTATGATGGAAGGTACTTGATTAGCCTAGACGTGTTCCCTTTTAGTGGCACATTTTGAGTGGAGTGGAAAAAGTTGTACCAGCATTAGTGTGACTTTTAACCAACTTTACAAAATGTTCTTCTGCACTGTGTGTGCAATTGCACATTTAATCAGCTTTTACTTGTATTACAGACAAACCGAATTGTCACTACAACATTGGCGCTGTTTCTTATTATGGTTATAATAAGTAATGATATTGATATTGTGGATGACAAATGTCCTGTCTGTGTTGTTCTTGGACAGATCTGCCTCCTCTGCCTCCTCAGCCTTCGCTCCCTCCAAACCCTCCGCCTGTGCCTGGGACGGCAGAACCTACACCTGCTAAGCCACAGAAAACTACTGCAGCCCCTGCTCCCCCGGCTCCATCCCAGTTCTGCGAGGGCAAGACTGATGGCATCTACCCTAATCCTGAAAATCAAACATCCTTCATTCAGTGTGCTGGCGGCAGGACATACAAACAGGACTGTCCTGCAGGAACTGTCTACAGTGACGCATGCAAGTGCTGCAACTGGGTATAGAAACATAATGGGATGAGCTGTAATAATAACCATTATGGCATTAATTAGCAGTCTGTATTGTAAAAAGGTGTGGTTTGAGCTAACTGCATTAATGATCTTGTACTATACAGAGATCAGACATTTAAAGGAGTTTATAATAAAGCCTGAAATAACAAATGCTATTATTTAACCATTGTAATTGTATTCTGAAACATATGTACCTGAATAAATAAATATCAGCACAGAGAATGTTTATTGTCAGTTGTCATTGCTTTCAGATCAAGCCCGGTCACATACAAAGATGAAACCTCTGATTTAGTTTAAATGTGGTCATATCAAATAGACTATGGCTAGAAAATAGGAAAATTGATATACATATTGGCGATGTTGAGCTGAAATCAACATCTCCTCAAAAATATAACCCAATTTTGATATGCCTTAATTATTCACTTTCCCATCATATGAAGACAATCAAGCACTGCACTAAACAAAGACTGAGGAAAAGCTGAAAAGACTGGAACAGGTTTCTAAACACATTGTTAAAACCTGGAAGGATCGTGGTGAACAGTCAACTTTGTGGAAGAAATGCAGTAAGAGAAAATACTGAATGACAGTGATTAGACATCACTTAAACGCTTGTTTAAGTCGAATGGGAATAAAACCAACAGTTGAATTCACGGTTATGCTTAATAGTGAAAGGTGGAACACTTCCACACATGCACTGTGATGAGAACTCACAGAACTGGGACTATACAGCTTTGTGGCCATAAAATCTGTAGCTTCACACAACCAATCAGTGATTCCCCTTCAAAGTACATTGTGACGTAGACAAAGTGAAACACCCCTAAAGTCACTATCCATGTGGGAGGGCAGATCCAGTTCTAACATCTGACTGGCTCAGATGTGCTTAAAGCCATCATAAAATCATTTTGCTTACACTACAATATTGAATGTAGTTATACTTCATGCTATAGTGTTTTAATTTCATAAGAAATGTGTATTAATCAGATTTATCAGACTACTGCATTAATGCTAATTTTAAAAAGCCACCTTAGTAAATTCACAGTATTATGTTAGCTAATATTAAAAAGGCACCTTACTGAATTCACAGTATTACTGTATGTTAGCTCTAGCGGCAGTACATAGACATCTAGTGCTCATAACATGTCTCCCAACTGCCATTCAGGTAGGATATATGTTAGAATTCATATAATGCCGTTTTACTGGGTGCATGTGTAATGAACTGAACTTAAATCCTATTGTGCTCTTCTCATGTCACAGATGACTCAAAAGTTCAATGCTGATGTAAAATCTTCTGTAATTGTTCTGTTAGCTTGTGATATTATAAGCTAACAGTGAATGTTATGGCATCTTCTTGATTAGTATGCTGAGTAACCAGACCAGAGCACAGAACTATAAGCTAGGCTGTGGTTTAAAGTGTGTGCATCCACCGACTTGAAGGTGAGGTGCGGTAACCAACAGATACTCTACAGTACATGATTAATCTACACAATCCACAATACATACAAATCACAAACAGTTGATAACAAAACCATTCATTAACAAAAAATGATTATTGTTCATAATCTTCACAGTCAACAACAGAACATATTAACATGTAAACATTTACGTAAGGATTGTAGTTAGGTAGACAGCTTTTTTCACTGATTACTGTATGTTGACAGGGTTTTAATATCATCACCAGCCAGCCTTCAATACTATTTTTATTGTGGTTTTAAAAAGACTTTTGTATCGAGAAAGCTGCACCTGTGCTTGCTCACTAGCAGCTCAACAAAGAGTCACAACACTTCACACATACAGACCCAACACGTCCTAGTTAATCTGATAGAAGAGTTATTGGAAAAAATGTTTGCTCATATTAATTTAAAATGATTTAAGTTGATTTCCATTGTTGTCCATGGAATGGCCGCTAGGGGGCCTGCAGAGAGAGGAGGGAAGGTTTAAGGAAATGATTGTCTGTGGTAAACAAACAATGCAGATGTGTCGAAAAGGAGATTAAGGTGAAAAACGCTTAAGTAGTTACAGCAACTGGAAACTTAAATGCCAAAATAAGGGTAGTCAGCTACTAGAACAGTGGTCATATGCCTTCCCCCTTGTTGTTCCAATCTGCATCTAAAATGCTGCCTGCATCCTTACAGAACACTAAAGCATCAGACTCTGAAAACGTTAATTAGTTGGAGCACCGATCATCACCCAACCGTCTTTGCAATATCATTCCTCTTCTTGTATCATTGCTGAGTAATATATGATCTTTCTCAATGTTCTATATAATTCCTGAATAATAAACTTCTTCAGAACAATCAATTCAATTTTAAACGAGAATTTTAAATTAAAATACTAATTATCCGATCTGGTTCCAAAACCACTCTAACAGGCTCACAGCTCATGTTCGCCGGTGTGAGGGGTGGGTAAGTTTCTGTTGTCACAGTTCTGGATAAGTTGAAAGTAAAAAACGACCAGGTCCTCGTAGTTCTTAGGAGAAATTCTCTCATTGATGCCGTGAAATCTAAGAATTGGCAAAAAAAAAAGAGCAAGTCAGTCAATAACTGGCAATCCTTCCTGTCCTTTGGCCTCTTAATGTCCAACCTTGCAACCACATTTAAGTCACACTGTGCAAAAGGTGAATAAAAACAGAATTAAACCTATTTTTAAATAAAACTTTAAATAGAACTGCATGCTGATATCAAGCTGGATGGTCCCTCTTCTCTTTAACAGCATCCATGATTTTGAATTTTGATTCATCTGACAACAGAGCACTTTTCCACTTCACCTCAGTCCATGTTAAATGAGCTCAGGTCCAGAGAAGGTGTTGGTGGATCCTGTTTATACATGTTTTTCTTCTTTGCATGGTAAAGTTTTAACTTTGACATTTATGGATGCAGTGATGAGTCCATGCAGTGATTTCTACTGCAGAATCGTTTCTGTTTGTAACACAGTGCTGCATGAAGGTTTAAAGATCACGACCATCCTGTATTGCTTTTCGAACCTTCCTCTTGCACTCCCAAGTCGCCAAATTCTTTGCTATCTTATGATGAGAAACATTGTTCCTAAATTGTTGCACTATTTGCCCGCACAGTCTTTTATAGAGTCCTGAACCCCTCCCTATCTTTACAGAAAGACTCCACCTCTCTGGGTTTCTCATTTTATACCCTATCATGTTACTGACCTATGAATAACTGACCTTGCCAATTAATTCACTTAGTTATAAATGTTCCACCAGGTGTTTTTTTTTAGCATTATACAATGTTACAAGTCTTTTGTTGCCCCGTTGGAACATTTTAGAAATGTGTTGCTGCCATCAAACTCAAAATGAGCACACATTTTTCAAAAATCAAAAACATTTTAACATTTGATATGTTGCCTTTGTTCAAATGAGCATTGTATTTTGTTTTTACTTATATTTTGTACAGTGTCTCAACTTTGGAAACAGGGTTTGTAATTATAGTTACCTCTGGGTGTCACCCGGTTTGAACCAGGTTGGAGCAAAACGGTAAATGTCCTTGGTAAGGTCAGTGTAATGACGGCTATCAGTGTTGCCCACACAAATCCCTGTGGACACAAGCAATAGAACAAGGCTTAGAAAGCACAGAGATTAAGCAGTAGTCTGGGTTTCTTCAGTGTCAAATGAAGTGTGTAAGTAGCTCTTCAGGCACTCAAGCACTTAGAGTGGATTAGGCAAAAGAACAATGAATAGAAATCCACTGACTTAGCTAAAACTTTGATTCATTTGTATCTAGTTTATGTAAAACTGTTGATGGATTCATTTGAGGCATTCAAATTGTATCTGAAATTCCTTAATATAGCTTATTTTAAAACATAAAGCAAAACTTTTCAGGCCTTCTCAGTGAGAAGCTTACCCGGGGCCACAGAAAGCTGGGGAAACATGTCCAGCACCGTCTTCTTAATAACCTGGAACCCAAAGGACTGCTCATCGTAGGAGCTGATGGGCAGGGGGTCGAACCCACTCACCAGCTCAATCTTAACACGATCATCCACTATAGTAGACTCGATTAGCTCTGTTACCTACAGAAGAGGTGTACAGACATGGTGGCGGTGAGATGGATGTTTCACATAAAAGTTAGCTTAAATCCTAAATAAGATATTGCTGTCTAATGTTAGCTTGATCCTGTTTTGGACTAAAACTATGAGCCAACGTGCTCCACGTCCAGATTGTATCAGGACAGCCTCTATTAAGCTAATGTATCTAATTACAAAGCCTGGTTAGCATTGTGTAAACTACATGCCTAAATTGTTACACACTTGCCTCGAACTGCACCGAGCAATCTCAAACTGACTTGCGGTTTCTGTATGACATACATTTGGATATGGTATGCAAAATGGACAAAAGTACAGACAACATTCAGTTTTCCAGTTGGCTGCTGCAAATGTGTTTAGCTATACTACATACTGCAGACCATTTTTAGATTCTGTCGTACTGGTACTGTAACATACCTAAACGTTTCAGTTAAACAGGATCATTAAACTTTTTTTCTTGAGCGTAAAAATGGGGGAAAAAATAATATCCAGCAAGAATGTATAATAAAAACATTCAAATCAGCTTCACAGCTAACAAATTAACAAAACTTGTGCTGCCCTATGAACATGTTTTTGTAGAACTTTTTTTCATAAGCCTCAGGATGTCTCAACTTCTGATTTCTTTTATTTACTTTGATTTCAGACCCAATTCACATATACTTCATTGTGGCTTAATATTGTTGGGTAATCTAACAAGGGAAATTATTGCTGTCATCTTAATTATTCATGATCATCTTAAATAACTGTGATCAGGCCTACATAACAGTATATCATACAGCATCAGAAAACATATAAGCAAGTGTATTTGAACAGCAAAGAATATGTGCAGTGATGTAGTGCATGCAGTGTGCACCAAACCAACCAAGGGGTATCATTATATGCTTGGCTACATTTGTAACTCCAGCACAAAACTAAAGAAGCAAACCTCCAACACCAAACATGTCTTGGTTGACTGACCACATCTGGGGGAAAAAGCAAACTAAACTAAAGGAGAGATGCATATGTTTCTGTGTTTCTGATTGTAGAAAGAGCCAGCTTGCCCTCCAGTCCTTCTGTGAGCTCTCTCTCCACTGGATATATGTCCTTGTATAAAAGAAGTAACACCTGATACTTCAAAGAACAGGTTTTCACATCCTAATATAGAGAATAGTGGCATCTGTGCTTGAAACCTGTAAAGTCTGCATTTTGACAGACTTGCTTTCACTCAATACAAAGAGAAGCAATATGTTCCCTGTACACTAGAGTGCACAAAGTCAGCATCTCTTTGACAACAGTGGTGACCTCTCACCTCCTGCAGTGTTTGTGCAGAGTGGATACGCAGATTCACAAAGGCCTCAGCTTGTGACGGGAGGACATTGATCTGTACAGGGAAAGAGAATGAGGTGCCTGCACTCAAAAAGTCCAACAATATTTGCTTATACTGCTGTCTAAATAAAGAAATATTCTACCTTCACACCAGAGTTAAACATGGTGACTGCTGTAGTCGTCCGGACAAAAGCATTGGTGTCAGGTCTTCTCTCCATTACTCTGGAAAGATTCAGATCTGGTCAGCAGGTACACATTTTATGGTTTGTATGTAATACAGATTATAAAACAGATCATGCATTCAGTTGTTGATTGTCCATATTTAAAGCCACTGTAAAATACCTGATATGTGCAAATGCATGACCCATACATCAGCTTAATTCTGCATTAATGTGACAAGTTATTAAAAACCACTGTACTGTGCAAATGTCAGAGACTAGCCTTCATATATTTATTTTCCAGGAAAAAGGAGATCTTATATAAGATAATCCACGTAGCACTGTGAGAAACTGACTCAGCACTATGGGGTACTGAGAAAAGGAAATCACCTGAAAAGAAGAACATTTGCAAATCAAACAAAGGAGCTGCTGGTGTTCCCAGAACAATGAACTGACCACCCCTGAGCCGAGACCTCAATATCATAGGATGTGTTTGGGGTTAACAGGACCATGAGAAACAGAAATGCTACCAACTTCTAAGACTTTAAATATCGTTGCAGTGCAGAAATATCCCAGCATATTTCTCCTGAAACGAATGGCAAAGGGTGGAAACACTACATACTGACAGATCTAATATTATATTTAGTTCTTGAGGCGTTTGTGTAATTTAAATGTGTTTTCTTTGATGCTGAGAAATTAAGCGACTTTTACACAGTACTGTCCCTGGAACAGAGCTTTATGTGGCTTGGCAACTATAACAACGATTAATGAACAGTCCTGCTTGGCAGAAGCACCGTTAATTGTGAATGAAATTAATAACAATGAAATTATTTATGGAATACTGGTGTGTTATGTCATATTATATTTTGAGACTGTTTCATAAAAACACTCCATTGCATGGTCTCCCATGACTTATAGCTTTAATTACATATGAGCTACCTGCTCAGCAAGGGGGTGAAAAGCCACAAATTGGACATGATGAATCTCAGAGGCAGGCCAAACTGCAACATAAACCAAAGAATATTATGCTAAGCATAAAACAGATATATATCCATATACAAAAGAATAATGCAATGACAGTAACTCGTTGCTTTGAAATTTATGCACAGAATTACCTTATGTGCCAGGTGTTCAAAAGTGGCTCGCTCAGGTCCGTAGCCAAACAGTCTGGGCATTGGATATTCCTCCAGTCTGTAGATGGGAAAACAAACTGTTTTCTAAAACATAACTCAGATGTAAAACTTTACAGGCAAGTTTTGTAGAGTTATAGGGTAAGACATTTGTAGGTAGCTTCTTAAAAGAATGTTTAAGACTAACTTCAACCCACCGGCCACTTTGTTAGGTACACCTCCTTGCATCTACACCCATTTCCATTTTATCAGCTCCACTTACCACTGAGATGCACTTTGAAGTTCTGAAATTACAAACTGCAGTCCATCTGTTTCTCTGCATACTTTGCAAACTAAACACACGACACAGGTGTGTTTACCTCAGACCGAGACTGACGAGGTTTGGCATAAACCCCCGAATCCTCATTATATTTTACACATGTACTGTGGAGAGCATTTTAACAGGCTCCATCACCACTTGGTATGGGCACTGCACTGCCATCGAGAGGAATGGTACAGACAGCTCAGTATATCATCAGGGTACATCTTCCAAACCACCTTGGTTTAATATACCAGCCTGACGAAGATCAGGTGGATCCTAAAAGGCTCAACACACCCAAGCCACTGTCTGTTCTCACAGGTCCAGAAGCATAAAGTCCAGAATCAGTCGGTTCTGATAACCATGCCATGAGAATGCTGGCCAGTGTTCAACCTCACTCACAAGATAACACCTCACAACTTATACAGGTATGGGCGTACCCAAGCCATTCCCTGAGGCAACAGCACTTCATAATCAATTTACATACTAATATCCCATGACTTTTTACACTGATTATACACATGTCAGTGTATATACTGTATATCGTCACTGTCTAAAGAAAAACAAGTATGTCAAAAATGGCAACTTTACAGCAGAGGGCAAAAACCTAGTTTAACTTTAAAGTAAGTCAATAGAACCAGACTTTTTTTCCAAGCAATTTTGAGCCATTTCTATTGGTCCATTCATTGTACACATTGTAAACGAAAGTTGCTGTGTTCAAATGATGCATAAAAGTAAAAACCAACAAAAACTGAGATATATGTATTTCTTTGGACAGCGACAATATACTGTATATGCAAACCATTTTTCTAAAACACTTTCAGTCAGTAAAGCTTTAAATCCATTTAAGTTTTTCTTTCAGCGCTGAGAGTGGTGTACAGAGACAGGAGTCTGTGATATATATATATATATATACAGTGGAGGAAATAAATATTTGATCCCTTGCTGATTTTGTAAGTTTGCCCACTGACAAAGATATGAACCGTCTATCATTTTAAGGGTAGGTTTATTTTAACAGTGAGAGATAGAATATCAAAAAGAAAATCCAGAAAATTACATTGTATAAAATATATAAATTTAATTGCATTTTGCAGAGAGAAATAAGTATTTGATCCCTCTAGCAAACAAGACTTAATACTTGGTGGCAAAACCCTTGTTGGCAAGGACAGCAGTCAGACGTTTTTTGTAGTTGATGATGAGGTTTGCGCACATGTCAGGAGGAATTTTGGTCCACTCCTCTTTGCAGATCATCTCTAAATCATTAAGATTTTGAGGCTGTCGCTTGGCAACTCTGACCTTCAGCTCCCTCCATAAGTTTTCTATGGGATTAAGGTCTGGAGACTGGCTAGGCCACTCCATGACCTTAATGTGCTTCTTTCTGAGCCACTCCTTTGTTGCCTTGGCTGCATGTTTTGGGTCATTGTCGTTCTGGAAGACCCAGCCACGACCCATTTTTAATGTCCTGGCGGAGGGAAGGAGGTTGTCACTCAGGATTTTACGGTACATGGCTCCATCCATTCTCCCATTGATGCGGTGAAGTAGTCCTGTGCCCTTAGCAGAGAAACACCCCCAAAACATAATGTTTCCACCTGCATGCTTGACAGTGGGGACGGTGTTCTTTGGGTCATAGTCAGCATTTCTCTTCCTCCAAACACGGCGAGTTGAGTTAAATCTCAATTTTTGTCTCATCTGACCCCAGCACCTTCTCCCAATCACTCTCAGAATCATCCAGGTGTTCATTGGCAAACTTCAGACGGGCCTGCACATGTGCCTTCTTGAGCAGGGGGACCTTGTGGGCACTGCAGGATTTTAATCCATTACGGCGTAATGTGTTACCAATGGTTTTCTTGGTGACTGTGGTCCCAGCTGCCTTAAGATCATTAACAAGTTCCCCCGTGTAGTTTTGGGCTGATTTCTCACCTTCCTCATGATCAAGGATACCCCACGAGGTGAGATTTTGCATGGAGCCCCAGATCGAGGTCGATTGACAGTCATTTTGTATTTCTTCCATTTTCTTACAATGGCACCAACAGTTGTCTCCTTCTCACCCAGCGTCTTACTTATGGTTTTGTAGCCCATTCCAGCCTTGTGCAGGTCTATGATCTTGTCCCTGACATCCTTAGAAAGCTCTTTGGTCTTGCCCATGTTGGAGAGGTTAGAGTCTGACTGATTAATTGAGTCTGTGGACAGGTGTCTTTTATACAGGTGACAATTTAAGACAGCTGT
>JAVGWN010001263.1:0-12633 GCA_034552555.1 Semaprochilodus insignis | reverse complement strand
CACCGGGTACAGCGGGGCCACTCCCGCCATGGGGGGGTGCAGGGCAGCGACCATCAGCGGCGTGCAGGAGCCCTGCGAGGGGAGAGGTCGAGGGGGCGGAGGGGTGTGTGGAGGGGGAGGAGTTTGGAGGGTTAAAACACACTGTACGGGGAGGAGAAGGAGTGAGTGAATCACTACGTGTTCCCACCAGCAACACAGAGAGAGCAGTTACAGCACAATCGGTGAGAAATACACAAAGGGAGGGATTATTTAACCTCTTACACCCTCAGCTTAATACTCAGTTATTAGTCTTATATAATACAGTTTTATATATATAATATACCCATCACTCCAGTACTATAGAGAAAATCTTGTTCTCAGGGTTTAAGTTTAAAAAGGGACGTAGAAAAACTAGTAGAAGCATAAAAAAAATATCTCAGAATCATATTAATAATCTGTTTTTACATTCCTGCAGAATCTGTTTTACATTCCTGCTATATCTTATCTTCAGGAACAATGCAGACAATTAACACATTTTAACACAAGAGAAAACAAGCTCAAAAACGCACACACACACTGTTAGATCCTACAAACCATCCAACTCTGAAAGAGAGAGTCAACCACATGGAAAAACACCACGGAAGACAGAACCAGATCCGAGTAATACATCAATCCCCTCGGCCTCACAAACACACATGCACACGCTGAGGACCTACCTGGGTCAGCATGCCTGGCTGGATGTGCAAGGACTGGGTGGACTGGTTTGGAGGAACCATAGGAACAGAATTGTCCATCCTCACTGGATAGCCCGAGTGTTTGTTGGATGGCTGAAGCCCTGCTGGGATAAAGAGACTCCGTACTCAGTTACTATAACAACAGCACAGTGCTACCAAAATGCAGAAACATGGAGACTAAGCAGTATATAAGGAGAGAAACACTTATCGATCAATTATGATTGGTTATTAATCATTAATCATAATTCAATCATTACAAGCAGGACTGCAACTAATGATTATTTATGTAAAGAATTAATCTAATAACTAACTATGAACCATAATGCTTTCTGGGGTTTTCTGTCATTTCGCTCTCTCACAATCTGCCATCGCTCGTCCGTTTTACGTGGCAATGAAACAAGTCAAATCACCCTGCAGCCTACCGCAATCTGTCTGAATGACCACAAGCATCACATCAACCTTAATAGAGGCTTAAAGCACTTCTGCTTGTAAGTCTTTACAAGAAGGCACGACTCATAAACAATCTACTTTGACTTTGTTGAGTATTTGGTGGAGCCATAGTCAAGATTCTGTAAGAAAGAAATAATAATCGGTGAAGCTTCTCTGTCCTTCATTTCGTTTTCAGTCAAGACGGCTATGAAGTTAATATTTATAGTCATAAAAAAAAAGCAGAAAACATATTTGATAAAATGACACAGAAGAATTAGCAACTACCTGTAAGTTCACTGGACAAAAGATTAGTCACCTTGTGTGTTTAAGGTGGTAGTAACTTCAGGTAGCGCTGCACGAGGATGATCGGGCTATAAACACCTGCATTTGGGCATGCCAAAGGTCATAGTGTAAAGAAAGTAGCTGAATTTTGCAGGTGTATGGAAGTGTACAGTTATACGGGTCTACCAGCAATGGGCTAAAATCCCAGTCTACAGGAAATTCTCCTCAGAATTATGCCAGCGAAGGCATCCACCAAATCTGGACCAACTTGATTCCCCCCCCCCCCACTTCTTTTCCTTTCACTGCCTCCTTCCTAACGCAAGTACATTATCTTATAGCCTTTCAGAAATACCTCCCAAGGATGAATAACTTGTACTCGATAGCTATTTTGAAATGAGAAATTAAATAAAGGTTGGTCTCAGACTTCAGTACAGTACAGTAGTTTAGATGTGAGATTTATTTATTTAAACAATAAAAGTACATGTAAAGTTGCTAAATCGTGGGGCTGAGCCTGGTTGGAGTCACTGTATTCCTTTCGTGCCATCCGTCTGTTGTTGTAGCTTGTTGGATTCATAAAAATGGCTGTAGCATTTTGTTCATTCCCTAACACACAGTACCACAGTTTCATTCTGGGGTGGGTACCCAAAGTGGCCATGACATTTCTGTAGAGAGCTGTGCCACTCCAGGTTCCACCCTACATGGAGCTAGCTCAGCAATTAAACAGCAAGGTTCTTATCTTGGTCCAGTTGAATTTGATGGAATATACTGGAATCCAATTTAGGGGCCCTTAAGAAGGTCAACCGTAACTCAAAACCTACCTGTTACACATATCACACACAAGCTACTGTGTTGTGCATCATGTATTGTGAAAACATATTCAAGCATCAAGATATTTTTGTATTATTGCCATATTACCCATCCATACTATGCATAAATCCCAGCCAGGGGATGTAGGTTCTGACCTTGTATAGTCGGGGGGCAGACGATGAGGGTCTGCTGGAAGGGCTCAGTTTGGGGGCAGAGCTGCGTGGGACGGGTCTGCAGCGGGACGCTCTGCTGCGTAAGGCCTGGAATATTGATGGTGGCCTGCTGGTACAGACCAGGCTGGTAGTTGAGCAGGGGAACATTACTGCTAAGAGACAGAGACTGCCCACCAGATGGCGCCATCTGCTGGAAACAAAGGAGAGAGGGCGGGTGACGCACTGAAAAATCACAAATTTCAGGATGCAGGGCAGCGGTCACTACTGTTTAACTCTACGACATAGTTTTGTCCATTTTCATAGTCAGGAACCACTACTTGGCTCAATCCACTGTAAACGTAAACATCAGATGAACCAAAAGCCCTTGAAAATGTACAACTGATTACATAAGTCAAATAAATGAAGAAACGTTATCTGTTATAGGCTAGTTTTCTGGCCTCGGTTATTATTGACTGATGTTGTTGCCAATCCAATGGGATGCCTGGGCCGGAATTAAAAGATAAGCAATTCTGGCTGAAATTTAAATGAATAAGAAATGAATAAGAACAATTCTGTTTATTCATAACAAAATATAACATTTGATATTTTTGCATCTCCATAGTCAGGTCCCCTAATATTCAGGTTATTGTTGGACAGTGGACGGGTTCCTGTCCTGGGTTATTGTGCTGTTGATAAAATACGGGCTACACATTTCTCATTTCATCTGTGTGGAAGGACTTGTGTTATACCCTACCTGACTGTGTTGACTGAGCTGGCTGCTGAAGGTCACAGTGAGGTTAGCGGCTGCACTTGGTCCATTGTTGCTGCTGAACAGGTTCTTGTTATTGTCGAAGGCGGTGCACCTGCGCTTGCAGATCTCCATGTTCTGGAAGCAGGACTTTACACTGCACCGAGACAGAGAATCACCGAATTACAACACTTAACGAATGAATTAGATTTAGTCTGATTTTTCAAATATCACATTTCCACTGATGATAGATAACGATGATTTAACGTCAGCAGATTTAAAAGGAAAGTACTGCAGTGCTAGAGCCAGCTTACTGTGCACTGTGAGGAAAGTGCAGCAGATGGGTCATCGTCACGAATGGGTGGTTAAGGGTCTTCATTGGGGTGATCCTTTTGTCTGCATCTAGTGTGAGCATCTTCTTCAGCAAGTCGATGAACTCCCGCCTGTCAGCTTTCTCAGCCAAAATGTCTGTACCTTCCAGATTAGTCATATTGACCTGGAGAAGAGAAACAATGTGCTATATTTCCAATTCAGCAGAAAATAAGCCTTTGCGTTATTCTATATATCATTTTTAAATTATATACTGTAGTGAACCAATAAGTATGCTGTCTCAATTACATCTCCACAAGCATGTTATTAACACCACAGCTTCTTGATTAGTATGCAGTCCCTTACTGCCAGTAAATGTACCGACTATATGCAGCATGATAACAACTTCTAAACAACATACTGTTCAGCTCTACCGTAAAAAGAATAAGACTAGGCGCAAAAATGCACAAACGACCTGCATCATGTCATCCAGACAGTTGAAGATATATTTCCGAGCCTCTTTGGACTTGATGCCAAGCTCTGCCTCGTGCTCTGCAGGCGTCTAAAAACAAGAAAGCATCAGACTACGGTTTAAAACACTTACCATTATACAGACAACACAAAGCAAAGGCAACAAAACCCAAGATTCACGGCTGAAGGACCTTGAGTCTCCACAGTGGATAGCTGGCGTCTGGGCCTCTATGGAAGAAGCGGCTGGTTTTGGTGCCTGCACTCAGGAGATATTCTGCTGGTAGACCCTGCGTCTGGGAGATGTATCGGATCTGCAGCAGAACACGGCGAGTGGGTTATTTTTAGTCTTTAGTGATGGTCTGTGAAGGGCTTTAAGAAAACTCTAACTCTGGAACATTTCTCATGTCTTATTTCCTGTAGGCACACTACTGACTAGGGCTGCACCGATCCAACTTTCAGTTCCAATGCCGAATGAACTTTGAAATGAATGTTGTGTATCGGTCGATACCGGATACCGATCCTGTATCTCAGCTAAATGAATAAACTTCACTCTGAGTGAGAGACTTAAGGCATCGGGATTGATTTAAACATTACTTCACTAAGCTTGTAAAACAAAATCCCTCCATACAACTGACTCTTTGGCTGGCTCCATGTTGCTGCTCCTGTTTGTAAGTGAAGTCTACCAGCACACTATATACGTGCCGCTGACGTATGTTGTAGCATGCATCGCAAAGGAATTAAAGTGAATGGATCGCCTCAATTATCTGATACCCGTTACATCTAATTTTGTTAATATCGGCACTGATATCCGATCCTAATATCGCATTTGTGCATCCCTACTACTGACTAGACTTCCTTTCTGGATATTTACATTGGTTTAATTTCAAACCATCCCATTGAAATGTCTGAATCAAAGACATGTTAACTCCTTAAACTCCTCAAAGACTATATGTTCTATAACTTAAATATACCGTGTAGGTTTACATTATAATCCAAATAGTTGCTAAATCATAAGACTGTAAAGCCTGGGCTTTTAAGGGATCACTAAAAAAGGTCCCCATAGTTATAAAGAACAGTAAAATCACATTTACAGACTTTTATTTTATGGCACTAGAGATACTCAAACTAATTAGCAGTAGAATTTGCTGTTCACAACACCAGCTCCTTCACGTGGACAACATGGTTTAACTTATCACCTGGTACCAAACCTGGGGTAAGTGAGTACATGACTGTAGATCAGCAATGATCTAAGCACAGGCCAAATATCAATCAAAAGCCAGAAGCAGGAAAAGCTGTATTTAAAAAAATCTTGCTCCACAGCTGTATACTGACCTGATCGTACTCCGAGGCTCCAGGATACAGTGGCCAACCCAGGAACAGTTCAGCAATCACACAGCCCAGCGACCACATATCAATGGCCTCACAGAAAGGTAAACCCAGGATGATCTCAGGAGCTCTGGACCAAAACAGTGAGAACACCAAGCTGAGGACCAGTCTATGCAGTTACTTTCACTTCATGTCTGTCTTTTATGTAATAAACACAAATTATGTCTTTTAAGCTTGTATACCAGCCATTTCTTACAGTGACACTGAGCCAGTTTCACATTTACTGAAATGAAATTTATCAGTGTTAGCCATTTTGGAGAGGACAGCATTGGATCTTACTGGTGAACTCAGCTGATCTGACTTCGACTCCAGAATACCCATCAGCTGCAGTTTTGCCCAGCTGCTGTCCAATGAATTTCAATTTTAAATAGATCTGAAGCCAGATTCGGTGCCGTAAGACCAGAGCATTAGTAAAAGAGTCTTGCGTTAAACCAGCAGTTCCAAACTGAACCGTGGGACTTATGAGCTATGCATATTATTGGTTAGGATGTGTGCATGCAGGTCTTTGAAGGTTCACTGACATGAAAGACAGGGCCACTTCCATGCTGTATGCAAAATTTTAGCACCCAGGGTCACATGACATGCTTTGCTGATACGTTTCATACAGAGAACGTCTGCACATTTTCATGCACTGAATTTAACATACTGTTGTGAAAGCACATAAAGTGCTAAAGTTATTTAATTTAATGGTCCAATAAATTAAAGTCAACAAATAAGAATGTCATTTTCAAGTTTGATCCAAGTAGAAGAGGTGTAATTTACATATATCAGATCAATAAAACATGTCATTTGATCAGGGGTTTTCAAACCTTGGCATACTAGCCAAAAAACAAAACTGAGGCCTATACTCTGAACATTGTGGGGATTTTCCACACTAACGTCTTACATTCTCAACCTGTCGCTCACCTGTAGTATCTGGACTGCAGGTAAGTGGAGCACACAGCCTTGGAGACATGACTGGCTGAGCCGAAGTCGATGACTTTGACTCTGTAGGGCTGCCTGATGGGGTCCACCAGCATGATGTTCTCTGGCTTGAGGTCAGCGTGGATCAGGCCCAGGCTCTTCAGCTTCATGAGCGCAGTGGCCACCTGCTGCAGTACGGGTCGGATGCACTTCAGCATCAGCGGGCTAAACTTACTGTGCTTCAGGAAGTCGTAGAGGTTCTGCTCCAGCATCTCGAACACCAGGCACGTGTGGTTCTTGTGCTGGAAGCACTCGTAGGAGCGCACAAAGTTAAACTCGTCAGCGTTCTCCGTGCTCAGGCGGCTCAGGATGCTGACCTATGGGAAGGAATGACATCAAGTAAAGTCAATAATGACTCTAAAAGCCACAGAAAGTTATTACACTAAAGGGTTATGACTATATGGCTATGCCTGATGTCTGGGACATTTTGTTGATAGATTTGAAAAGGTTTTGGCCTAAAACATATCATTTAAATCCATTCATGCCAGACAGGTATATGCAGAGCCTTGTAAGGTCAAAAATGGTCTCCAAATAAAAATCCAGATTTTTTTCACCACTATTTTTATACCAGCACTGCATTTAACCTTAGAGGACACGTGTAGGTTCACTCGTGGTTTTGGATAGCAAATAAAATGGCAATAGTTTTGTTGTGGACTTTGTGACCCCTGGTTCCCATCATCACCACCACTGTCAATGGTCAATAAGTTTCTCTACAATAAAACGACAACTGAATCATGCAGAACTTGATTATATGATGTTTAAGATAAATAAACACATTGCACATGGAATGTTGATTATAAAAGCTCAGTAAAAGCACAATGACATCAAAATGTACATTACATATATATATATATTTTTGTAGGAACACATGGTATGTGAGGTGTGGGCCAAAGCCTATATCCAGGCATCCAGGTAAGCCAATATCCAGGTATTTTCAGGTATATAAATATGTTCTAATGCAGACATGTTAACAGTAATAAACAGTACAACTTCAGAATAGATTCACCTGGATAAGCATCACTGAGAAATGTATCACTTTAGTGTTACAAATTTAAGTAAAAATTAAAGAGTACAGAGATTTTAGTATATGAGCCCAGCATCACGTAAACTGCCTAATGCTTTGGGGAAACAAATAAATCATAAAAGATCAAATCTAAATACTTGTCCAATGCGCATATTCTATGCAAATAACTTGAAAAATGGGGGTAACAATCATTAAAAAACAAATACACCATGAACACCATGTTTACATAATTTACGAAAAATTTGAGTGTCTGGCTAGAAACTTGGCATACAACCATAGTGTACAACCTGTTATATTGATTTTGTTGGCTCTGAAGCAGAGTGAAGTGGTGAAGTTGTACAAGTAGTCAGGTAGTTTGCAACCTAAAGTCCAGGAAATCAAAAGTGGAAATATAAGGCATTCCAAAGTAGCTTTCCTGCTATGAATTAATAACCACTCTGTCAGCCATCATTTTTAGGTTCAAACATGGAAATGCATCAGAACACACCGATTCCTCGGTCCCTCACCTTTTTGAGGGCTTATATAACACAATTCACTTGTGCTAATGAAGTAATGGAATGGCCCCTAAAGTGACATTAAGGAGATCCTTGAGGTATTGCAATGCATGGGAAAACATCCTCAGAGTGCATCCTCAAAATTCCTTAAACCATACTCACATACCTATATAACGTAGTTAATAGTTCCATTGTAGTTACTTAGTAATAAGCTTCAAGATTAAAAACTGAATAATAAACACTGGGTTAAAGGCACATACCTCGATTTGCCCCTGCCGAGCATAGGAAGGGTGATTTTTGAGGATCTTGATGGCCACTATTTCGTTGGTGCCGCGCTTCCAGCACTTGGCCACCTGGCCGAAGGTGCCGCGGCCAAGAAACTCTAGCACCTCATAGCTGTTGGAGACGGAGCAGAGGATTTCGTGCTGCACCAGTTGATAATCTCCTTCGCTGTGCGAGTTGCTGCTCTTGGTGGTGGAGGTGGAGTGTGCGATGGACTGGGCTGTGGTGGTGCCGCCACCTCCAGCCACTCTGTTGGACAGCACCGGAGCCGAGAGCTCCTCCAATATCTGGACGCTGTCGCTGCTGTCGACCTCCTCGCTCTTCCTCTTCAGGCTGCTGCTGTGCTTCTGGTAGCCGTCGCTGGATCGCGAGGTGCCGTCTTTGGCCCGCCGGCTGGAAGAGGAGGAGGAAGAGGAGGAGGAGGATGGTCCCGGGGCGCTTCCGGTGCTGTCTGCCGCACGAACCACCATCTGCTCCCGGGAGCCCCCAGAGGGCGGAAAGACCAGACCGGAGGAGCCATAACCAGAGTTGAACCCTGAAGCCGAGGGTGAGGATCCATTGGCCTGACCCGGGCTCTGCAGGTAGTAGCCGTTCTCACCTGATTGGCTGCTCACGTCCCACGCATTGCTCTCTAACTTGAGCTTCTTGGAGCGAGAGATACCACTGGAGGAGATTGAAGGGGAGGAGAACGCCTGCAGCTGGGAGGCCATTCCTACCAGAAAGAGAGGAAGAGGGAACATTACTAGAGGTGGCATTTCAATATTGATGGGTATCGTATCAGGTCAATACCAGAAGAAAATGTCAGATCGGAGAGGGAAAAAAAAAAGAACTAATTCAATTCAATCCTGTAACAAATCTAGCACATACTCACAGCTGTGCCTCCTATTTAGAGAAGAGTTTTTAAACAGTTTGAACATGATAGCCTACATTNGCTATAGTGTTTCAGGTGGTTGCTATTTACGGTAGTACACAGGAGTCCATAGTGCCTGACAGGGTGTTACTAGGTAAATGCTATAGTGTTTCAGGTGGTTGTTATTTTGTTGGCTGACATTTGTTATGGTTTCGTAAGTGATCGCTAGGGTGTGGCAAAGTAGTATACATGTTATTCCAGATTGCTAGTGTGCTGCTATGATGCTTTGTATCAGTAGGGTGAACACTTCAGCTCCTCCCCATCATAATTGCATTAGTTATTTTGTAATTTTATACCAATTTACCAAATTTATAGTAGTTACTGAAGAATAAGCCATATGACTAATAAATGAATAATAAGCCTGTGGTTTATGAGTAAATATCTATTAACTGTGACTGGGGGTCGGGGTTGTTAAACGAGTTGTCTGCATAAACGTCCGGCATTATGGGTGACCTAACCAGAGTTGATGTGCACTCTCCTTTTTATATTAGGATTCATGCCGCTGCATTTTATAGAGCATACATTGTTTTCTTAGAAAGCCCAGTAATAAACAATTCTGCTTATAACAAATGCATGGACATGCTGGGACAGAAGAGGCTTAACTTTAGCAGTGTTTCTCAAATGATAAAAAGCTACTTCAGTAACTGTGTTTACATGAAGGATAGAACAGAATATAAAACTACACCCAGGTTTCATACTCATGCTTCCCTTTTCCGTCTCTTCCCTGGTCTGGTCTCTGTCAGCCCAAACTCAGTCATGTGCTCTTCCGTTATCCTGCCCAGTCAGAGCCTGTAGCCTGCTTCTCACTTCTATCTATCCCTCTAGGCTTTGCTTTATTTCTGAGATCTGTGTTTGGTTCTAGTTGTTTGGTTTCCTCTGCTATTTTCAGTATGGATATCTCTGCACTACAATCACCTCTCAGACTCTTGTGAAATCTGATGACAATAAACCAACTCGCAACTGCATCCTGCCTTATCGACACACTTTGTCACAGTGCATTCAGACCTGGTACAATCACAAATCACCTTTCTCCTTTTGTATCAAGCAGGGGAAAACACTGCCTCTATAACTGTTATATCTGACTCGCTTTTATTTCTGCGCATTTTTCCTTAACAATGTCTGCAGCTAGAATACTTCTGTATTCCATTATTGTTGATATGGTTGTTGATATGCTGCCTGAGTGACTTATATGTTCACATATGCTAGGTTATCTGTTAATATGTCATCTGTTAATATGACATTCTTCTTGGCACACAAGAACTCCACATGTTTATAGTAACCGTGTCCCGTTTATTATTCAGCTTAGCCTCCCGTACTTAACGCACGGCACTGTCTGCACAGTGTATATTGTACTGTATTATTTTGCACTCGTGACTGTTGATGGATTTTGTGTTGACCTAGAGGAACGTTGTTTCGTTCCACTGTGCACCTTTATATAGCTGAAATGACAATAAAGCCTCTTTTGGCCACTGTGGATGGCACCACAGATGCATCATTGGCTGAGGTTAGCTAGTATTGCGAGTGCTTATTCAAGTGAGTATTCAAAGATAATTCGAGTAAACTTGGTGAAGATTGTCTTTTCAGAGCTATGTGAGTGAATGATCTATTATTGATATTATATATTTATCAGTATTCCTCAGTTTTAACGTTTATTGCTGTGAAGATTTTAGAGTGGTTCAAGCTTCCATCTGCTGATAAGCTTTATGGAGATAACCATTTCCTTTTCCAGCAGAACTTAGTAACTGCCCACAGTGCCAAGACTACTACCAAATGGTTTGCTGACCATGATACTCTTTTTGGATCAAAAGCTCTATAGAGTCTCTATGGGGTATTGTCAAAAGAAGCTGAAAGCCACTATCAAAGCAACCTGGTCTTCAATAACATTTTAGCAGGGCCACAAGCTGCTTGCCTCAATGCCACAACACACAGGTGCAGTAATTTGTGGTAAAGGAGTCCCGAAGGAGTCCCATTATTGAGTGTATAAGTGGACATGCGTTTCAGAAATTGGACTTTTCTGTATTGTACATCCTTTTCTGTTTGATCTTAGGAAATATTTCAATAATTTGAAATAATGGTTATCATGAGCTACAAGTCATCCTCAAGTCATCCTCAACATTAACACAGAAAAAGGCTTAAAAAATGTCACATTTTACATGTAATGAACATAAAATACATGACAGTTTATCTTGACATGGTATTCGAAATTTTCAAGATGTATATCTCGAAATATTATATATGTATATATATGACCTGTATATACACAACAGGGTTTCTATTATTCTGGCCACAAGAATCGGTTCAGTGGTCCAAGTGACCAGTGTAAATTCTGTATATCTGTCTGTCCTCGGTACCAAAAAACAGTACTTTATTTTTCCCTTATTTTAACTGTAGAAAAGCAGCAAATCACTGAGAAATATCTGACACAGCTGGTTAGTCTGTCAGTCCTGACTCAATGACAGAACAGAAATCTAGCTATAGCATATCAAAGCTGAAACCCAAGAAAACACAAGCACAACAGCACAAAGAGAAGCCAAGAGGAAATCCGGGAAGTATAATATATATAAAGCATCTGTGTCAAGAACCAGAACCGATGTTTATGCAGTCTAGGCCATGACAGCTTGCTGTCACTCTGCATAGCAACGCAGTTTAGAGGAGAGCTAAACAAGCTAGCAAGCCATGCTAACCATGTTTACTCACACTTTCACGCCAAAACAAAAGACTACAAAAGGCCTATTACTGTCTGACTGCACCCAAAAAGTCCGTATTTAACAGCATTTAGCACAGACGGAACGTAACTTCGCTTCACCAGCCAAGAATGTCAAAACATTAGCTACCTAGCTAACGCTAGCAGCAGTTAGCAGGGTTAGCTAATGTAAATAATATGACACTGTCATAAAACACGCTGCAATATCTTCCCCTTCGACTGATATAGCTAGCTAAGTTTAAGACACATATACACCATGGCCTAACGTATTTATCTGATTAGCTTAGCACAGACAGCTAGCTTAGCCGTTACCTGCTTGTGTCGTATTCCTCAAGTCCGACAGGTCTCTTCTTTAGCCTTTCCCCTGCTAGGCCTCATGGTTTTAGCAAAATGGACTGTCTATTATCCATCTAGACTAGATTTAAAGGACGCCCTCCGCAGCGAGAGCGCACTATTCCTGCTAAAACACGCCATTATTTCCCATAATGAACCGTATAACTTGTGAGTCCCGCTACCAGCAGCAGCAACATAAACACTGTCCACAAGCGCAACTCATGGGGTCAAAGGTCACATTACCGTAAGCCCTGTTTATAAACCCCCTCAAATATCCTCAGCAGGGACGGAGGGATCCGTGCTGAAGCGTCATGGCGTTTCGTGTTGGGAGACAATAATCACGTAAACACATATATTCGTGCACACCATATATATAGGAGAAAGTATATCTATCTTTTTCTGAAAGGCAGGTTAAGGAGTGTTTGATGCTGAAGGTAATACAAGTGTACTGTACGTTGGCTGTATTCTAAATGGCACACCGCTATACCGCACACTGTATACTACAGTAGTATGTACTGCATACTGTATACGCCCCCTGTGTGTAGTATACAGTACAGTAACAAGTTCGACCCTACAGTGTAGTATATTACTACAGTCACATGACCAGTTACCTCACATTTACCTCA
>JAVGWN010001262.1:0-12634 GCA_034552555.1 Semaprochilodus insignis | reverse complement strand
TGCATTAATAAAGATCTATAAAGCATTCATAGTGTTTTATAATGCTTAACATAAGCTTTTGTAACTGCACATAAAAGTTCATAATCTGAACATAATCTAATGTGGTGTTATACCGGTTTATACATAAACTGGTATACCATTGCATTATAAGGCTTCATAGCACAAACAGATATGATATGTTAAAATGCATGTCTAGATTTATCCTGTTCTTAACATTATTGCTGAGACCTGCATCATAAAGCTTAATACTTTCATCCCCATAATGCATTAACCCTGATCAATAACATCACTTTACTTATAGGCTCTAAAGAAGGCTTATAAGCATTCATTAGATGTTATGTGCACTTACAAGGTCAGTTTTCATTTTAAAGATACTGAGGCACATTACAGAGTGGTCTCACTATGGATCCTTATAAAGCATTATGCAAATGAACACAACATTAGTTATTACACTTTATGATGCTGGTTTCACCCCAAAAGTTAATAACAGGAAAAATATATACATTATAATGCATTATGTCACTTTATGTGCTATGTAGCCTTATACTGCGGTGTTACAGCAGGTTATCTGTGTGATTATGAACGTTTATGCGCAGGCTCATGTCTAGTATTATAAAGCATTATAAAGACTTTATGGATCTTTATGAATGCACTTATAATGTGTTATAGATACCTGATTTATAGAGAGTGTTCCCAAATATTCATATTAGTAAACTGCATTGAAGCTGATCAGCATACACTAAGTAAAAGATAAAGCCCACTTTACCTTAAAGGTCACCCAGCAAAGACATGTTACTTTGGAGCAATTGTATGAAGTGAAAAACAAACTTTCTTTTTTTGGAAAATGGGCCATTCAACTAATGACAGTACCAGAGTACACTCAACCCTCCCAGTAGATTTGATCCCCCCTGTTAGAGTGGTTGGTGTGGCTCAGCGGTTAACACCTCCACCCACCAGGTAGCTACTACCCCATATGGGAGATGGGGGTTTGAATCCCAGTCTAGGTAGCAAATGCTGAGCTACACCAATAAGAGTTCTTGGGCAAGACTCCTAACACTGCACTGACCTACCTGTAATACGCATAGCCTTGTAAGTCAGCTAAATGCCTAAAATGTAAAGTTCAGTTGCGTTATATGTTCCATCAGTACTACAGCCAGTCTGCATAAGGCTACGTGCATGGAACTACATGGTATTGTATTCACTTAATAATGAGTTTGTTATATTGTTGTGACAGTGTTGTGTGTTTGCTGGTCAGTATCTTGAAGGAAGCCAGTGGCTATCCTAACAGCAACCCGTTCATTTGAAATCAGTAGCACCATATGGTGTGGTTTCAGTCAATGATACTCAATTATTAAGTATCAATAGCAAATAGTTATTACATTTATTACGCACATTCCTTGTGTTATTTTATCTAGATAATTACAGATATGAAATATAGAGTTAGTGATTCACATTTGCAGATATATGGGTCAATTTAATAGAAGCCGTGCTGTAGTACTTCAACTCAAACAGGAATATATACAGTATCGACCTGATAAAAGGGGCTCTTAACTAAGCTTCTACCTTAAGTTCGACTGAGGAGGAATTATGTCTGTTACTCAAGTTTAAGACCTCTTATATCAATACAATGCTGTTTATTTCATCTTTCATCTTCATAAGCTGTTGATGAATTCTCTTACTTGCTACAGAAATACATTATTCATCGATAACACAGTTGAATCATAAGTCAGTAGCCTCGAACTAAAGTATTACCTGGACCTTTATGAGAAGCTAGTTCAATGCTCAGCTAACTGAACACTAAATAGAGGTGCTGGGATTGGCAGTATCTCTCAAAGTGTCACAGGTCTATAAGTGCCATAATATTCATATTATTCCATATGCAGTTCTGACTGTACTGCCACTCCTGCACAACCTCAACTCTGGTCAGTGTTGTGTTAGTGCAGCTGTGCCATAAGGCAACGGAACGCATGACATGTGAACCAGGCCATTAACATGTAGGGCACTTCATTGGGATCTAATTAAGTGTAATGGATTTGTGCCTTTAAAGCTCTTTAGGCTGCTCGGGGCAGCGGAAAGCTTTGTGCTATCAGGAGATAGCGGATATACATTTACGCTTATAAACCTCTCTCATCCTCCAGGGGACAACGGCTTGCACAAGCACTTATCAGGAAAAGCTTTGGATAGGGGGACATGCACACGCCCGCACATATGCAGGTAATGATGGATGGATACATAGTTCTCATATTCATTATTATATATATTAATAAAATCTATAGAATATATAGAATATATATATTTCCCAGAGTTCATAGAAAAAAATAACTTAATAAACTTAATAAATAACAATTTTCTCTCAGCTGACGCTGCCACCGCCATGTTTCTACAGTAGCCCAGAATAGAGAAATCACACACTGGCTGTAGAGAGTCACTTTCAGGTTTTTATGTTGATGTGGCAACTCAAATTTGGCGCCGATGGAACACATAGAAAGAGGAAGAATCCATCTCCATATGTTCTACCGTAGCACATATTTATCAGTAGCTCTGCACACAAAACTTTAAGTAGGATATTTTGATAGTTTAAGTCTCCTTATCAAAAATACTACCAGCATTAAGACCATGAGACTGACGTTTAGCTTCTCATTCTCAAACCTTTTGTCCATATTTTACAGTTCCACCTTAAATTGTGCAGCAATTACATTCCGGCACTGGCATGCAGCTTCTTCTTCGCCAGCTTGTTTTTGTTGTTAGTATTTTCCTATTCCACTTTAAATGGTGCAGGATTTACATTCTGGTGCTAAGATTCAGCTTCCTTTTGGCCACCTTCTGGTTCGAACTTCCCCGTTCCACCTTAAACGGTACAGCAGTTTTTATTATAATTCCTCAGATGCCGGAAAGAAGTGATATTAAGCTGAGGCTGCACCGAATTACCACTGAAAACATGTTAAACTGAGTTGCTAAGCTGTACTAATGAGATTTGCCTGTGCAAGAGAATAAATGGCTAGAACACCGGTGCTAGATAACCATTTTGTGTTGTGAGAAGTTTGGAGGTCCCATACTAATTATTAAGCACAACAACATAATAAAGAGCAACAGATGGTTGAACCATTGATGTCAAACCATTGCCAACATGTAGAAGTGAAATGGAGCAGAAGACCTGGTGGGCAGTGTGAGTAAGTGATTACACAATTAGAACATAAGGATAGGTTTATTGGGGAAAACTGAACAATTGGAAGAAGGTTCTAGTACCCTGCTGAGCCGCCTCTAGGCCGGATACAAGATGAGGTATGGTTGGGCATGGAGGCATACAGGTTCTGTATGGCATCCTGCGGCACATTTGCCCACAGATGTTGCAACTAGGCCTGTAGATCCTGCACACTTGTAGGCTGACGAAACTAGCATCAGAGCTGGTCCCATAAATGCTCGAGTGGCAATAAACCTGGCACCCGGGCAGGCCAAGGAGGTGTTGCCACCTGGGGAAGACCTTTCTGGGTAAGCATTATCCTCCTGAAAAATGCCAGTTGGAAGCCCTTCCATGAGACAACACATATGTCTGGAGGACGTCCTGCATATGTCACTGAGCTGCTAGCGTCCCTCGTATCACTACTAGGAGTGAATGACCATCGTATGCTCCCCAGATCATCGCACCAGCAGCTGGGCCAGTGTGTCGCTCTACAGCAAAGCCAAGATTGAAGTGCTCGCCACAAGACCTCCATACCCAACCCCGGCTGTCATCGGATCCCAAACAGAACCTGGATTTGTCACGGTTCCTGTCCGTAGCAGTCCAGATTTCTGGTGATGGTAGCTGGCTGTCAGTGGCAGGTACTGTGACACAAAATTTCTTTCTGCTAAGCATCTGGAAATGTGCCGGCAGAGACAGGGGCACCTTACTCTGGGCAGCTCTAGTCTTTCACAAGACCCATGGGCAGAGAAATGGCCAGGGTCAGGTGACTGATTTTGGGGCTTCAAAAGAGCCGCACTCCCTGACCTACCGAACACACATGAGCTTATATGACTCCTACACCTCAATGCACCGCTAGGCCGCTAACCTCAGAGTGCAAGTCCCCTCACAGCCATTCATTCATTGTTGATCCAACATATGTCCATTTATTCACACACATACACACACGCACAGAGAGACAGCTTCCATCCTCTGCACAACGCCCCCACCACCCCCACATACCCCGCCTTCCCTTTAAGAGCAGAGCTGTCAGGATTAGGCCTGTAATTATTTCTAATCTCTCTCACTCCTGCCATGGGATAATCTCACATTAGGAGGCCAAATTTAAGAGCATTTCACACCTTTCAGATCACCTCACTTTAAGCTGTACATTAATCCCAGCTGAGGCGCGAGGAAAAGCTCTCGGCCTGAAGAAGGCTACCAAAAACATGAGCGGATTCACGGGCGCAGGCCTGCTACCAAGCCTTCTCTATTTCAGTCACATCATTGATTATCAATATTTCATTACATTGTACACACAGCCCTGACCTCCACTCGCTGATCGGGCCTTCTGTCAGGGTCAACATGCACGCGTATCCAGAGATTGGGCTTTCTCTCTTCTCTTCTTCAGCGTTGATTTAATAGGGTGCTCACATGCAAAACCACCTGCCATGACTGGAGGTGCTTCACGTTCTTCTGTCATTGACCCTGATGGCTAAAACCACATATTCATCAATTTATCATCAGCTCATGATCCACTACCATGTGCGTGCCAAACAGTGGAGAAGCCTCAGGGTCTTCTAGGCTTCCAGAGAGGGTGAAATGACGTCTATTATACATATACTCTCACCGGATACTTCATTAGGTACACCTCCTTCTTGTATCTACACTCATTGTCCATTATATCAGCTCCACTGACCATACAGGAGCACTCTGTAGTTCTACAGTTACAGACTGTAGTCCATCTGTTTCTCTGTATACTGTATTACCCTGTTCTTCAATGGTCAGGACCCCCACAGGACCACCACAGAGCAGATATTATGTGGGTGGTGGGTCATTCTCAGTAGTTCAGTGACACTGAAGTGTTGGTCATCCTCTAGCCCTTCATCAGTGGTCACAGGAGGCTGCCCACAGGATGCCGTTGGCTGGATAGTTTTGGTTGGTGGACGATGCTCAGTCCAGCAGTGACACTGAGGTGTCCAGCAGCACTGCTGTGTCTGATCCACTCACACCAGCACAACACACATTAACAGGACTAGCTAACTATACAGGACAAGAGGCAGTACAAAGACACTGCTACCTAGAATTCTTTTCTAGGGTGGCCACACGTCCGGTTTTAGGCCGGACAGTCTGTTTTTTTAAACTCCCAGTCCCAGACGCCTATTAGTCCTCTTTTTGGGATGAACTATTTAAAATGTTCACACGCCAGCAATATTATGTGTGCCATTGGCTCAAGTCTGTGTCAAAAGAAATGCCTTGCATTTCATTGGTTTAACATGTCATGTGACATTGCTTGCCTACTGGCTAACCGCAGTTCACCCCTCTAAATGCTAGTCAATTAGTAATCTCCCATCTGACTCACAAATGTCATCCATTCCACCCAATTACATGAGTAAAGCAATCATGTATGTGTTANCTCACAAATGTCATCCATTCCACCCAATTACATGAGTAAAGCAATCATGTATGTGTTATATAGGTTAGGATATGATTTTAATTCTGTTCTCGTAACATACCCCCCCCCCCACCTTCTTTTGGGGGTGGGATGTCCACCTTTTTGGGGTTATGAAAGCGGCTACCCTATTCTTCTCACTGTAGCATTGTTTCCCGGCCTGTATCATTTACTCTCCTCGTTTTTCTGATATGAATTTCTGAAATTGCTGTCCTGTTAGAGGTCAGCGGTAAGGGCTATTATTGTGAAGTGGAAGCATGAAGGAAACAACAGCTCAGGCATGAAGCACTAGACCATGCAGACTCACAGTGTGGGGCCACTGACTGCTGAAGTGCATAGCGCTTATCCTGTGTTGCATCACTTACTACAAAGAGTTCCAAACTGCCTCTGGAAGCAACATCGGCAAAAGAACTGTTCATTGTGAGCTTGATGAAATGGGTTTCAATGGCCGAAGAGCTGCACACAAGCCATAGATCCCAATGCACAATGCCCAGTCTCGGTTGGAGTGGTGTAAAGCATGCTGCCACTGGACTCTGGAGCAGTGGAAATGTGTCCTCTGGAGTGATGAATCACGCTTCACTATCTGGCAGCCTGATGAATGAATCTGGGTTTGGCAGACGTCAGCAGGACACTACCTGCTGGATGGCATTGTGGAGGAAGGATAATGGTCTGGGTCTGTTTTTCAGGGTTTGAGCTCGGACCAAAGAAAGACTTTTTGGGCTCCAACTTTGAGTTTGGTGTGAAGGAGCTCCAGTGGCCTGCTCAGAGCTCTGAGCTCAACCCCACCTTTAGGATGAACTGCAACACTGATTGCAGGCTAGGCCTTCTTGTCCAGCATTGGTGCCCGACATCACAAATGCTTTGTTGACTGAGTGGACATTACAGATTGCCTCAGACAGCCTTCACAAATCTTGTGGAAAGCCTTCCCTGAGGAGTAGAGGATGCAAAAGGGGCACCAACTCCATTTTAATGCCTATGGTTTTGGAACCGAATGTCCAACAAGCTGATATGGTTGCAACGTATTAGTGTCAATATACTTTCATCCAATTATAGACCACCCTAGTGATCTAACTGGGTGGGTATGGTGGCGCAGCGGGTAGAGTTGTCACCTCACAGCAAGAAGGGCCTGGTTTTGATTCCCAGCTGGGGCATCCAGGGTCCTTTCTGTTTGGAGTTTGCATGTTCTCTCTGTATCCGCATTGGTGTACTCTAGGGGCTCTGGTTTCCTCTCACAGTCCGAAGAGATGGTCAGGCTGACTGAAGTAGCCCCCTAGGTGTGAGTGACTGTGTATGTCTGTGTGTCAGCTCTGTGTTGGACTGGCAGCCTGTCCAGTGTGTTTCTTGCCTTCTGCTTTAGAAGCCCTGGGATAGGCTTCAGCACCTCCCGCAACCCAGAAGGCTAAGCATCTTAGAATATGAATGGTCTGTGGTTCTGATGTGACAGCAAGAGTTGTTTTTTGGTCCACACCAAAGTCCCAGTGCCAAATTAAACAAGACTGTTCTAAAATCCTCAATTACTTCATTCATACTGTACGTGTTGAGCATGTTTTCTTTGTGCTTGTGTCCGAAGCTCATCATGTTCCCGAAAAGACTCTGTTCATTAGCATCTCGGAATCACTTTGGAAATAGTTCAGCAGAACGGCTCTTTCTTCTGCACAGCCAAATTCCGGGACACGCATCCAGCCCTTTTCATTCTCGGAATAAAAGCTGCAAAACGCTGCTACGACATTGTCAGATCAGGAGCAGAGAGGAAGCGCACACACGCCCAGCTGGCCAGGAGATGAAACGGAGCCATAATTACTTCCCAAATCTTAGCATGGCATCCCTCATCAAGACTTTCTAGTCGTCCGGCTTATTTGGGTCGATCGTATGCAGAAGGTTAGTTACTGGACCCCTTACTGCTACCACCCCCAGCTTGACATTAGGACACACGGATGTACACACTTGCACATTATGCTTATGTGCACACTTTCACAAGCATGCAGAACGTTTATGGCCACACACACACACACACACGCACAAGCCTTGCTCTCAATGGGGTATTTTTAACAGTGATGTGCTGAACATTATTATGCTAGTCTCTAATTAAAGCTTGTAGTCAGTGGTAAGTACACATCTGAAGCTCAGCTGGTATAAAACAGGCATGGACCAAAAACCTATCACCCCCAACCCCTCCTTCCTCCCCACACGCCTTTCCCGGTCTCAGGCCTGCTGCTCGGCCCGAGCGGCCGGGGTCCAGCCTGATCAAAAGCGGGCATGTGGGGCGTCTCGGTAAGGGAGGGGTGGGGCGGAGGGGATAACGGCGGAGGCAGGACCTGGACTGGCGGCCTGGGCCTCCCCCGACTCTGTCTGCCTCTGATGATCTCTGTCAGGGCGTCCGGCCGGCGGATCGTGGCAGCGTGGGACAGAAACGGAGCGCGTGGCCTCCCTGGAAGTGGAAGCCTGCCCTGCCGAGAGGAGAGAGAATAACAAGCATCAAGTCTAATCGGAGTGATGAGAGGGGAAGGGCAGGGCTCGGAAAGGACACACATACAGGATTAGACTGACGGGCAGAATGTCAGTGTGTGAGACGCGTCCCTCTACTGAGCAGGTTCATGAAGTCCTTTAAAGATAAGGGAATGGAATGTATTGCCATATGCTGTCAATATATTCCTCAATTTTAATTACAGCAGTCTCACAGATTCACCCTGAAGACTGATCTTATACCATCAAAGTAACTTTTTCATCATAACTGTTTTTGGATTACTTAGCTGATAATAAATGACAATAAATGATGATGAATTTAGACTGATATGGCCAATATTTATTACGCTACACATGCAGAAGTAATGTCTCTCAGTATGGTTTTGGGACTCCATGTTTGCTAACCCAACATACATACGTCTCGGGGTAGTAGAGGTTCCTAATAGTGTCCTGTGATAATGCATCCCATGCAGCTTGAATATTCTCACACAGTTCCTGCAGATGGTGCGGTAGGGGTGGAGGTGGAATGACACCAGGCCTTCTGGACGTGTGACGCATGACAACAAACTGTTCATCTTGGTGCTGACCACGGTGCCTCCACACACGGATTCGTTGGTCGTGCCCACCAAGACAAAAGCGGGACTCGTCACTGAAGATGACCCGCTGCCATTCTGAGTCACTCCATGATAGTCTGGCACGTCACCATTGCAGTCTTTGGTGACATTGACGTGGTGTTAAGGGCAGTCGTTGTAACGGTATGTGTGCAAGTAGTCCTGCTTTGTGCAGCCGTCTGCCAATGTTGCTGGCACTAACAGGATGACTCATGGAGGCATCACTGCTTGCTGAATGTCCGCAGTTGCGACTGTTGGGTCAGTCAGGTACAGCGATAAGGGCCGTCTTTGCTCACATTCGTGGGTGAGCGTGAAACTTGAGTCATTCGCATGTCTCATAATGTAAAATCCTGTCGGTTGCTTCCTACTGGGTGCAAATATTTGTGCAACTATTCTTTGGCGATGAGTGTATGTACATAACTCACAGTGATCTCATTTACATGCAACTTAACAATATTATCAGTAATCCGACATGCACTTGGGTAATCAGATAATGGAAAACTCTGGATCTACATGCGTCAGACAGTAATCAGATTTTCAACCAGCCAATAACTTCATGTCGTGTCTTTTTTTTTTCTCAAGTCACTTAACCTGAAAATATGAACCTATGTTGTCTAGAAAACTTAGAATGTTTTGATCCTTAATTTCATCAAACGTGTAGATTCAGCATCACTTCAAGTGTTTTGTGTTCTCCCAGTGTTCACAGCTGCTAATGCTGCTTGTTCATTTCCAATACCGCTGTCTATTTTCACACATGCGCAGACTGAGAAATCTGAAAGAAATCAGAGTAAGGGTACATGTGCTAAGAAATCTGGTGACTGAGCCCAAATCCAGCTCCCTTTATTAAATATCATAATCGGATTTCTGTACCTTAATCTAATCTGAGAAATCTGAGTATGCTGTTTACATGGCTGCTTCAATAATCAGAGAACAACTGAAAATTCAGTTACAGTCAGGTCATTAGGTGCATGCAACCACACTTACTGAGGACAAGCCAGGCTAAATGCAGCCTCCAAATGGTGGGACTAATTTAACGTGATGTTAAAGTCACACAATAATAGCAGTCTAAATCTTCCATATCCATTTCAAAACCGCAAAATGTTCTGCTAGTGTCACGCAAATACAGTTTATTGCATTGTTATTGTTCTTATATTTGCTTTTCTACTTTGTGGTCAAAAAGACATTGACCACATTTGACACAACCTATTTTCACTAATCATATTTCTTTCAGTGAATATATGTTATGTATGCTTTTGGGTTGAAAAGCTTTCAAGCATCAATTCACCAGACTTTTCAGTACTTACCAGACTTTCAACAGTAGTTGTTGGAAATAAAGTTCATTATTTGATGTATAGGTTACTTGTATTAAAAACACAAACATTATTCTATTTTAAATACTAGATTACTAATTATTAGAGTACTGTAAATATGGCTTTTAAAATAGCTAAAATTATATAAATTACAAATAATATAAATGACAAATTACAAAATTGCTAAAACATGTATGTGTTTCTAAGAGTTAAACTATGATCAAAATTAATATACATAATGCCTCATATCCAAAATGCAGTGATCAGATATTACTAAAAAAAAAAAATTCAAGAGATTAATATAAATACACAACTTTACATTCTCAATCATAAGTTCTCAGTGTTCCCTAAATACGTGGTTTATGTTTTTGTTTCTAGATTCCAACATTTAAATCTGTAATATTATGAGGTATTATATGACACATGATTCCAAACGTTTGAACAGTAATGTGCATAAATGGACACACAGCAAAGAAATAATACAAGTAAAGACAAAATAAAGGTTCAAGTGTGTTTATGTGTATGAGTAAGGGAAGGAAATTGAAGCAGGAGATATATTCCAATATATGTACTTCAAATACCTGTACACTAAAAAAACGCTTTTTACTTTAATATCCCACATATTTGGGTTTATTTTTATGAAGGCCTCGTATTTGTTTAACAAGTTATTTTTGAAGCTGATCTCACTGAGAGCTTTATTTGGAGTGTCTGCATCTATATTGCTTTGTTTAAAGTTTGAGGGAACTTTTTAATATTCTTTTTTTTCCTTTTTTTACTTTCTTAATGTTTTCACATTTGTGCTTGTTACTTCAAGTGAGGCTTTGCTTTCAGTTGGGCCTAAATAATGCCTATGTGCTTCACTGAAATGATCCCCCTTACTGCAGCCTGATTAATACAAGGCCTTATTTTGTAGTAACGACTGTGTAACTAATAGGTAAGTTCAGTAGTTTAGGAGTGAGGACTTAGTATTATGTTGCAAGACTGTCAAGCAAAGCTAAACACAAGATTTTCATCCTGTGGTTGAAGTTGTTGTATTCCAGCATTTGCTGCACTAAAGTGAGTTAGGATTTGCTGCACTAAGTTTAATAGGTAGCAGATCCCAGAAAGTAGGAGGTCCTAGAGGTTCTGTCGGACTCCAGCATTGTCCCCCATAGGAAGAGGCTCAGGTTGAGAAGATGAAAAGGATCATCCGGGAGAAGATCCCTTGGAGACGGATACAGCTCCAGCATGCTTACTGGCATGGACTGGACAAGTTTCTGGATGTAGGCCACATCAGTGTTCAGATACTCTTGCATCAAAGAATTGCGCAGTTGGGCCATATTTGGTGGGTGCCTTCCCTGGCACAATTCTGACTGGAATTTCCTGTAGATTGGGATTTTAACCACTGCTGGTAGACCCGTATGACCATACACTTCCATACACCTGCAGATTCAGCTACTTCCTTCACACTATGGCTTTTGCCATTCCCAAATGCAGTCACTCCTTTTAGCCAATCACTATCATCTGCTTTGGAGCCATTTTCCACACATGGAACGAGACTTTCACTCCACTGTAGCACCTCTTCTCAACCTATGAAATGTTATCTTTGAGGTATTAACTATGAATTGATAAGAAGAAAGATTCCCTGATCTAAGTTAAGTAAAAACAGCACTTCTGGTACCTTCAGTATGTTATGGCAACACACTGGAGCGGGAAGCCCATGTGACTAGCCGCACATCAGAAACTGGAATGCTGCTGTTAGGTTTCAGTAAGCTATTATCCGTTTGGAAGCGGGTCCCGTCGCGTATCCACTTTTGTACAGAAGAGGGTCCTGGAGGTCCTGTTGGACTCCAGTGTCGTTCCCCCAGCGGAAGAGGCTCAGGTCGGAAGGATGAGGAGGATCATCCAGGAGAAACATTCCTGAGAGACGGACACAGCTCCGGCTGTGCTGCCCCGGAATGTGGCTCCTTATGTCTCCCACAGCAACTGTAATGAGTTTTATCGGGAGCTTAAAGCCGCCCAGCCGGGCTCTCCAGCAGGTGATGAGGGCAGGGGAAGCCCGGAGCTCGCCGGCCCCAGACGCCTCACCACTAAGCGTGGAGGAGCAGCTGAATGGCTTCTCGTCCCTGCAGACATCCAGGAGTGTGTCATCTGAAAGAGACATGGAGGCAGGATCTTAACAGATGCCTGCTCATGTCCTCCTCGGTGGGCCTCGCATTGCTCCTCAGAGCTTTTTGGCCCTAATACTGTATACATGAAGTGGAGAAAAACTACAGCTGCACAGTGACTAAAAACTGTATCAATACTGACATTAAAGAGGCCTGCAATATGGAAATTAGGGCCTGTAGCTAGCTCAGGTCATCCTTAAAGGTCTTTCTTTGCCCTCTCAGGATCAAACCTGGTAGAGTAAGTCATAATTGGCCCTAATATGGATAAGATGGACAAAATGTATTGTTTGTTAATCAGTATTATAATACTGGCCAATGCTGATATAGTAGAAGACTGCAATAAGCCCTCTGACCAATCACAATAAAGAATGCTTTTCTGGATGCTTTGATGAATCATGCTATTGGTATACATATATATATATATGTTTTTCAGAACATTTGTGATACATTCAGTGCTGAGTAGACTTCAAGCAGCGCCTGGAACTGTGAGAACT
>JAVGWN010001261.1:0-12634 GCA_034552555.1 Semaprochilodus insignis | reverse complement strand
GAGAGAGAGAGAGAGACAGAGAGAGAGAGAGAGAGAGAGAGAGAGAGAGAGAGAGACAGAGAGAGAGAGACAGAGAGAGAGAGAGAGAGAGAGAGAGAGAGAAAGAAAGAAACGGGGGGAGAGAGGGAGCAACACAGAGCGAGAGCAAGAAAAAGAAAGTGAGAGAGCAACTAAGAAAGAGACTGAGTGAACAGGAAGGTGACTCAGCACATTCCCAGAGCCAAAAAAAAAAAAAAACACAGTCACCCATCCCAGTGACAGCTAAACATTAAACTGATTATTATTATTATTATTATTATTATTATTAATATTGTTATCTTAATTTAAATTTATGTTCTACAATATTATGGATTCCCAGGAAATGCCATGCTGAGCACACCTACACAGTCATATCGGAATATTAGGACCACACGTCACAGATGCCACGTGACAGGGTTCGCTCGCTGCAGGTCTTATTACACAAGCACACCGGTCAGCAGTCGCAGAGGGCACAACGATCGTCATGGGCAAGGGACGCCCTCGACTGATGTCCTAAACGGGCATGATAATAGGGTACCGGGCGAAGGGTGGCAGCATGTTCTGTTGGTAGGACGTTCTAGAGCCGCCGTAGTGAAGGTGTTCCGAGAACAGACTCATCACACATCACTCAACAGTGGAGCCCAGGAGCCACTGATGCCAGACGACTCCGGCGGATGGCACAGAGCAATCGATGCCCTACAGTGGTCCGGTTAACCTCTTTAATGAACACAGGAGCCCCGAGGAAAGCGTCAGGGGTCACCACTGAGCAAACACTGGAACGCCTGGGCCTGCGAAGCAGACGCAGCAGGTGCTGATGTTCACCAAGGTTCATCATCAACGTCGCCTCCAGCTTGCACAGTAGTACTGTAACTGGACACCGGAGGAACGGAAAACGCTGCCGTCTCAAACAAATACAGGTCAGTACTGTAGAGTGGATACAGTCCATGGCACCACGTCCCGCTAGCGTCATCCGAGCCACGGATGATTATTCCCACTATTAGGCAGCTACCCATCGTTCATACCCATCTGTCTGCTGGAGGAGGTACTACACAGGGGACTCAGGTCCGCAATCATCCCATACACTAGTGCTACAGCATGAGCCAGTAGCAGATCATTCCTACAGATTAAGCCAATACCATTCCTTCCATCCCCACATAATCCGGAACTGTGGCCCACATACTTTGGGCATAACTAATCTGTAGTACCAATCAAGTTTGGTTGTCTGATTTTGACGGATCAAAGAATCACCACAGGAAGGGTTACCTGCCAACTCCAGCTGGACTGTGGGAGGGCGGAGACCAGTGCTAAGGACCTACCTGCAGCACGTAGCTGTTGTCGAAGTTGTAGGCGCTGGGCCGACCCTCGAGTGTGGAGAAGGCCACGTTTCCTCCAGTGAGTGGCGAGATGTCGCTGAACTCGTCCGTGCAGAGCGCCTGCTGCTCGTCCTCTCCGGTGCGGATGAAGCCGCGGTTCAGCTTGCCGTAGGTTTTCTCGCATGAGCCGCTGTAGTACTGGTACGGGATCCAGGGCCCATCCTCGCTGGTGCGCTTGTAGATGGCAAAGCTCTCTGGACGGCTGGTGTGGAACTTCAGACGCACGTAGGTGATGTCAAAGGCCTTGCCTGAAAGAGAGGAGAGGAGATCAGATGAGATGTACGGCAATAACACAGTGGGGATAACTACTGCTCTAGAACATCCGGCACCGCTGGGATTCAGTCTCACCACGACCCAGCGGCAGGCTGATACTCGGGAGCTAACTGTGCAGGTGCTGAGAAGGTGCTAAAGAGGTCAACGGCACGCCTGAAAAGCACCTCCTGATTCACAGTGATATCACCCACACCTAGAGAGGTCACCCAGGCACCTGGAGGGCACTTAGACTGTATCAGTCAGCAGGAATCACTGCATCAAAGGAGGCACAGCGGGCATGTTCAGGGCGCAGGCATTTGGCAGCACAGCACTGAATAAACACGGACAAAAGGAACAAACAAACAAACACCTCGACAGAGAACCGGAGAGAGTGGCTAGACACATATAACATCAGCAGCCCTGCATGGGAAACGCACAGATAGCCAGGAGATGGGGCAGAGATCATAAACACGGCCAGCGCCGCACAACGCAGACGCACAGCACAGACGCACACAGGGGAGACATTGTTCTGGCCCGAGGAGAGAGAGCGCCGAGCACTGGCGTAAACGTTAGTCAGGCAGAACTGGCACCGCATGTCAGCTGGAGGGATGAAGATTAGTGAGAGATGACAGTCCACCATGACGGTAGGAGACTGCAGGTGATCAGCTGGATCAAAAATGATCAACAGAGCCAGATCTTCCAGAACCCCACCCCCCACCAAACCACGTACAGATTAAGATCATAATCAGGCAGGCTAGAAACACCAACATCCTCAGGAAGCCCATCTTCACCCTACACCACTTCACACACCGTACGACGAGCAGAGCGGCCCTGTACTCTCAGGCTGAGCGCCGGACCCCCCAGCTGCAGTGACAGCTTTTAATACATACCAGGGCCGCAACATACAACTATTTCAACAGTCGAATAATCGAGCGATTATTGAAACTAAATAACCGATTATTCAGATTATGAATCGCTCGGTTGCCAAATAACTCTTTTGTAGCCATCAGCTTTTAAATTAAAAAAAAAAAAAATTAGAGGTCGTTTTATGCGCTCGCTACTAACCGGAATAAATCAGCTGAAATAAAGTCAATTAAAAATCTAAAATGTGAATCTAAATTTGAAATTTGAAACGTAAAAACAAAGCACTCATCTGTGCTGTGTGCGCTCGGATGTCTGTCTACACTAAAACAAGCAGCACTGGTGTTTCTTGAAATGGAGGAAATGATGTCATCAACTAATCACCAACTTAGTAGTCCAGTCGATTAATCGTTACAGCCCTAATATGTACATGCATCTACGGGGTTAATGGTCTCTATACAGGGCAGCTGTGATGACAGGAGCTTGATTGAAGTCACACTGTACTAACACACTGGACCTCAGTCTTCCAGTGTGCGGTCAGCTTTAGGAAATCTGCTGGACTCTAGCTCAGCTTTCTCCCAGGTGCCTGTACACCCTCACTCTGATTTCTTTCCCTGTGCAGGTGTAAAAACAGACCGCAGTACCGGAACAAACCTGTTTACGTCATGTCCTATTCTTACACTGGCCCGGTTGGAAAGCAGAGATCTGATTACTGTCTGACTCCGGTAGATCTGGAGATTCCCGCTATCTAACTACTCCAGTTCAGGGAAACGCACTGTCCGGATTGCTGACAGAATCTGAACGCACTCATTTCAGACCAAAGCAAACATGCCTATTTAAGGATCCTAGACGCTGCACCCTCAGCACCAACCAGCTCACTTCCAGCATATCAGCCTTATCAGCGATCAGAGCAACACTGGACCTGGAATCAGACATCAGAAGCTGTTGGTGTACGCATCACATACACTCATCATCAAAGGAATATCTGCACCCAGAAGGAGGTGTGGGATTGCAGGTGTGTTGGGAAGGAAGATAAAGGTTACCAGGATCAATAACTGATGATAAATTTAGACTGATATGATCAATATTTATTGAGCTACACATACAGAAGTCTGTCTCTCAGTATGGCGTCGGGCCGCCGTGTTTGCTAACCCAACACGCCAGACATCTCGGCATGGAGCTGTAGAGGTTCCTAATGGTGTCCTGTGATAATCCATCCCATGCAGCTTGAATATCCTCACACAGTTCCTGCAGATGGTGCGGTAGGGGTGGAGGTGGAGTGACACCAGGCCTTCTGGACGTGTGACGCGTGACAACAAACCGTTCATCTCGGTGCTGACCACGGTGCCGCCACACACAGATTCGTTGGTCGTCTCCACCAAGACAAAAGCGGGACTCGTCACTGAAGATGACCCGCTGCCGTTCTGAGTCACTCCATGACGGTCTGACACGACACCACTGCAGTCTTTGGTGACGGTGACGCGGTGTTAAGGACAGTCGTGGTAACGGTCTGTGCATGTAGTCCTGCGTGGTGCAGCCGTCTACTAACAGGATGACTCATGGAGGACACCACTGCTCGCTGGATGTCTGTAATCATGGCTGTTGGGTCAGTCAGGTACAGAGATAAGGCCCGTCCTTGATTACATCACATGTGCAGTCGAGTGTGAAACCTGAATCATTCTCATGTCTCACGATGTCAAACCTACACACCAAGTTTCAGTCCTGTAGGTTGACTCCGTCGGGGTGTAACTACCTGTGCAGCTGTTGTTTTGAGGATGAGTGTATGAACTAAACACGGTGAAGCAACCGTTACACTCTCTCGTCCAAGCCAGGTGGAGTTTATGGTTGAGGAAACACTGATAGCGTATGATGTCACATGTCTTTCATTGCCCCTCTCTCTCTCTCGCAACATGAGGGAGAACGGCAGCAAGAACCAAAAGACTGTATTTCATGTTCTAGATATGAACTGCCACTTTGAAACGCACAACAGAAGCGAGTGGGGAGCAGTCTCTGTCCGGGTCTATTCTTCTCTCCTCCGAGCCTTTAAGCAGCGTGGCCAGATCCCCCAGCAGTAGGGTCGAGCATGTACCGACACATCCAGCAAGCCCGAGCAGGCCAGGCATGTTCACGAGGATGAGCACGAGACTGTACACGGCGGCGGAAGGGGAATAGTACGGATGTCATTCATTTTGTACGACACCATCTTTCAGCAGAGCCACGGGGGTGCGGGGGGGGTGCGGGGGGGAGCGGTGGGCAATGTTTGCTTTAGCAAAGAATTTGCTCTCCAAACAAATCTGGCAAAACTAAAAGGGAGGACGACTGAGCGCTGAGCAAATAGGCCGAGTTATGTGGAGATAAAGGACAAACAAAGAAAAGCTGGAGCAGAAGGAAGTTTATCGAGACCGGAACGTTTCATCAGCGCCGTCTTCCAGGGCACTGTGGAGATTACCATGACGACAAACTTTCAAGTGGCCGCTTCATGTACTGCTCCGAGCTGCCAAGGTCAAAGTTCACCTAACAGGGAAGGAGTATTATACAGCAGGCTGTGGATCTGAATGAACTGGACCAGAACAGGCTTAACCCAGGCTTACAGGTTCAGACAGTCCACCTCTCCCAGGACTTCGGGTCGCTTTTTGGGGGGTGGGGTCCTAATGCGACCTCCCTGAAATGAGTTTCTGCAGGATGGGACGTCTGCAGGTCTGAGATGAGAGCTGTGATAAAGGCAAAGCTAACGAGGTCAGCAGTGTGCTCAACCAACCACGGAGCACGGAGTTAAACTTTACTCTCACCTGCAGCACACACACACACAGCGCACACACAGAGATACACCCCCCCCACACACACACACACGCACAGAGAGACACACACACGCACAGAGAGACAAACACACACACTACACAGACACACACAGACACACACACACACACACACTACACAGACACACACACACACACACACACACTACACAGACACACACTACACAGACACACACAGAGACACACACACACACACACACACACACACACAGACACACACTACACAGACACACACACACACACACACACNACACACACACACACACACCCCAAACACACACACATACACACACACATACACACACACACACCCCAAACACACACACATACACACACACACACCCCAAACACACACACACACACACGCACGCACGCGCACACACACGCACACACACGCATCTGTCTATGAAACTAGCCAACGCTGCACTTCCAGTGTTTAAGACACATGGGAGCAAACCTCACACTGCCGAGTCCCTCACACTTCTCAACAATCCAGCTGGCAAATCCGCCCAGTGCTCACGTTTCTAATGAGGAGTTCAGATTCTGCTCTATATAAATAGTTGGCACCAGCGCGGCTGTTTTCCACCGTGACTTTCATCCTGGAGTCGCCGGGCCGTGCCCTCACCTGAATTAGCCTCCGAGTCATAACACGCTGTGGATTTAAAGGCACCAGCTTTCCTGCAGATCAGGACATTTACAGTGTGACTGGTGCATCGTCATCATCGTCGTCAGCAGTGTACTGGCGTTCCAGTGAATTCATTCTCAGGAAGCCCCTTGTGTATTCTGCGTGTAACTCCGACATGCTCAGAGAAACCTGCACTGAGAGCCTGCAGCTCCCCACTGTGGAACCACAATGACTGCTGTTAAGGGAGAAGAGGCCTGCAGAAGTGACTGAAGGGACTCCGGACAGCAGGGTCCTGTTCCCGAAGTCCCCCACACATCCTCACAAGCGGTTCTTGGCGCGGTGAGAGTGAGCTAGGAGAAACTATGGCTGTGCTGCAGCCAAAGACCCTTCATCCGACCAATACGGAGGTGGGCGATCTCAGGGAAAGGACAAAGAGCACTTCAGCGCGGCGCCAGGTGCTCACTGGGGCACTGCGGGGGTTCAGAGGCATGGCCGAGGGGATGAAGTCACACTGGCTCTGAACTTCCTGTGGCATGATCGCTCCAAAGCAGTTCAACGTTCATCATAACAGGTCTCCAAATCGGAGAGCATCTCAAACAGAGCTTCTAGTATTGGAGGCACTAACACTAGACCATGTAGCAGACACACGTGACGCATGAGCTCCAGCGACAAATAGGAACTCCCAGATCTCCTCAGGTACCACACGACACAGTCAAAGCTAAAGCTAAACCAGACTGGATCGTATGCACAGTGTAAAGGCAAACTGGGGATGAACAGGTGGTGGAGAAACGCAGAAACTCGGCAACTGAGCTGAAACATCTGGATCATAAACAGCAGGAACAGCGTAAACATTAGAACTCACAGGATTACTCAGCTGTACTGTACACAGAGCCCCTTTGTTCAGGCAGCATACATGCACATCTCTCCACTCTCCTAGCTCTCTGATTGGCTGCTGTCTGAATCACTCATTGAGTAGACCTCTGACCTCCTCACACTGCAGAGCTCGACCAGAGTGGCCCGTTTCTCCTCTCACACTACCAGATGATCTGCACCGCTAATTGCTTCCCACTGAGCTCCAGACCTGGAAAACCACTTGGGAAAGTTTGTCAAACTGGAGTACGGATCAGGCACAGTGTGGTGTAGTGTAGGCCCAGTCTAAAGAGTCCACTGGAAGACACGTCATCACTACAGAATCTGATGTTCCGCGGTCATCACGCTGGAGCGATGGAATATGTTTGGATTTTCTTTCCTTTGTAGGAGGAATTCTACACTGCATGGCTCCAACTACATCCTCCTATACCAAACCCGGGACAAGCCTAACCCCTTACACCCTTTACCACACTGAAGCTCCTATAAATATGAGGAGCAGCTTTAGATCATAGTCGTGTGTTTAATGACTGGGGTTCTCAAATCTGGGCTAGTTTTGGTGGAGGTCGTGGAACGGTTGCCAAAAACAAGGTTCTTTAAGGGTTCTGTGAGTTCTTATGAGGCGTTTATCGATCGTGAAACAGTGACACTGTAAAAAAGTCGACTGGATGAAGCGAATTTTGGAGGGGAGAGAGCAGATCAGCAGTACCTGCAGGTTTTAGTTTTAGGTTTGACCTCTGAGAAGAAGCGCAGGCATGCCAAACAGCAGTCAAGCTTCAGATTGAAGAGGCAAATTTGTCATGGTCTGGAAAAGCTTTCAGGAGATCCGACACAGCTTGGAGACTTGACTCTTCACTTCATGGTGACCCAACGAACATCGCACATCCAGAAAGCTGCACACCACTTCCTCTGGTCAGACAACACAATCTGGACGAGCAGAGAGACGAGAGACACAAACCCATCCTGTTATCCACCACAGCTGCAGAGGAAGCAGCCGCAGGTGGCTCCTAGACCTGGGAACTGGCCTTCTGCTGACCAAGATCCCAGTTGGGGCCGGAATGAGACTGCAGTGAAGTGCCTGAGTATGGAGTACCAGGAACACTATCCATCACTTGAACTGAGGACTACCAATGACTATTCCCATCGGAAGGGAAGTCAAGAGAGGAAATCAAATACAGAACTATTCACTCAGTATCAAAATTCCACTGTTATTATGTATTCCTGCCAAATATCAGGGAATACTGAACGCGTATTCCCATTTACGACACAGGAAATAAGTCACCAGAGATTCTAAGAGCGCTGCTAAGAGTGGCTGTTGTTGCACTGCTCGAATGACAGTAAGCCTTGAGTTTACTCTGACTTCAAGCTGAATAGCAGTTTTATCCAAAGGGACAAAAGGAATTCTGTCTCTCCTTCCAAAACAACCGAGTCACTGATCATATCGAGGAGGCTGGATGGAGAACAGGAAATGTGGAACAAAAAAAATATCAATGTCCTTTTGTATAATCCACAAAACGTTGTGTCCTGCACAAATACTAATGTAACTGTGACTCTCCGAATAACGTTCTTACACGGAAGATGCCCAGCAGGAATCCTCCGGGATACTCCACGACTTTGGTGGTCATCCGTAATTTAGAGAACTACAGTCACTGATTCATATTCAGTTCCTGCTGACAGATGCTGCCCGGAGTACGTGACCATCAAGGAATGTAGGTCCTGGCTCACCGCTGGATGGGAGGCCAAACGGACCTGAAGGACCAGGACAAGGGTCATCACCACACAGACACCCAACAGCTTAACACCATACAGCATCAGGATCTGGAAGCTCAAGAGCCTGCAAGAACAGTGAACCCATTTCAGGCCTCAAGGTCTAGTTTGTGCTACAGGTAAAAAAACTGGCGGGTACCGATGTCACCGTGCCATGTCTGTGGTTTCACCGCTATGAAGTACAGGCACGCATGGGAACACAACAGTCCAGCCCCACCTTCGATCGGAATCAGCTATCAGAGAACCATGCTGTAAGGAGATCGGTATCGGCCGCAGAAACACCGATCAGTGGAACAGGGTTCTACTAGCTGCTTCTTTTAAAGGTGGTTCCAACCCAGCAAGACGCTCCTGTCCTTAACACTGACTGGTTGCCTTGACACCGGGCCGGTTGCCTAAGTGACCCTATATTGCAGCCATGAAGCTCCCTGGACTGCATAAACACGCTGCCCCCTTCACAGCTAAAGACATTTCTGGCCTTCCAGCCTCCAGGGGCCGGCCGCCTGTGTCACGCATGGTATTCAGGGAGTGAGATCTTCCCTGTAGTGAGGATTCATCTGGCCTCTCACTAAGGGACTCTATTCGGTGGTCTAGGGAATCCCCTGCCCTGCCAGCTGAGCTGGGAAAGGCACTACGTAATGAAAGCGGCGATGTTGTTTGGTTCAACACAGGTACAGTAACACAAGCAGGTGTCGAGGTAGCTCCACTAAAGTGAGTCAGGTGTGGTAAACCAGGAAGACTAACCAAGAACCAAGCTATATGAATATATCTAGATACGCTCGTGCCAAAAGATGCTGCTGGGTGATTAGAGGGAGACAGAACAACAAAAACTACAGGCACAAAACAAAACAAAGTGTCTTTGACTGTCAGAACACTGATTATGCATCCGAGACCCCCATTCCGATCCAACTACAGTGTTTCTTAAAGCTCTTCCTCCACAGGAGAATGTCTTTTCCTAAAAACACCAATGTGTGGTTTAGTGGAGCTTAACTGGTCATTACGGAACATCGGAGAAGTGTTATGGCAGCACGCTGAGGCTTGTACTGTAACCGTAAACATAGGCCTCTGGCCCCGGTTGATCTAAGGCCTGCCTATGAAAGCACACAGCCCCACAAACTCATAACACATGAGACAAACCCAGCGAAGTAACGGCAGAGGAACGTCGGACGATATTTACGACAGGTACCGCTAGCAATCCTGACAGGAACGGTTTGGTCGGTGGCGGATTTGTTGCTCAGCCTCCAAACAGGCCATCATGGAGGAACGTAAGCAGTCGTAGCCCGATTTATCTTAAGAGGTCTCTACAGCGTCTACATGGAGGAAGGAATGAAGCGAGGAAGGAGAGGCAGCAGCTGTGTTCCCTGAGCAGGCAGCCATCATAAATCCGCTCTGCGTGGAAGAAGACAGCGCGTTAGAGCCGAGACGGCTTTGAGAACAGAACTTTCCCTGTTTTCCCAAAAGCACCGCAGCTCTAACTGCACTTAACTGCCAGAAAGTTTTCAAGCTAGCACTTAAACATCCACTTACACTGATTCATGTGCTGTAAGGCTTTTGGCAAACCAGGATTTGCTCACCCTGAGAACGAATGGCCGACAGGTTTAAACATGAGAACTTGGGGTGCTAGATAATGGGTGAACTGTGCCGTCCTTAGTAAAGGATTACAAAGGTTTGTGTGGTACGGAACTAGAGTGTTTATACCCAACATCCAGCAGAACCTGAACGAAGAATGAACGATGGGATGAAGGAACAATGTTGGTGATGGATAAAGGAATGAAGGGATGAAGGAACAGTGTTGGTGATGGATAGAGGAATGAAGGGATGAAGGAACAGTGTTGGTGATGGATAAAGGAATGAAGGGATGAAGGAACAGTGTTGGTGATGGATAAAGGAATGAAGGGATGAAGGAACAACAATGGTGTATAGATGAAGGGATGAAGGAACAATGTTGGTGATGGATAGAGGAATGAAGGGATGAAGGAACAGTGTTGGTGATGGATAGAGGAATGAAGGGATGAAGGAACAATGTTGGTGATGGATAAAGGAATGAAGGGATGAAGGAACAGTGTTGGTGATGGATAAAGGAATGAAGGGATGAAGGAACAGTGTTGGTGATGGATAAAGGAATGAAGGGATGAAGGAACAATGTTGGTGATGGATAAAGGAATGAAGGGGTGACGGGCAGCTAGACAGGAGGTCTAGCTTGCTAGCTGTTGGTTATGATAGTTAGCTTTAGCTCTCTAGGTTTCTTTGATTCTGAAACAGTTGTGTGGGCGGGGCCAGAGACATCAGCCCTGTGATTGGTCAGAGGAATGCTTATAGAAGCTTTACCCAAGATTAGGACCGCCCAGTTTACACGGAGAGGAGAGAAATATGGTGAAATGTATATCGGTCAGTGGATTTACTCAGTTTAGCGTTTACCTGCAGGAACAAACTGGACCTCATTAAAAAGAACCCCCAGATTCCGTACTGCTGGGTCTTTAAACATCCTGCAGCAGACTCTGATTAAAAAGATAGACACAAAAGAGAAGGTCTGTCTCTGGCCTGAACCTAGAAGGATTAAGAACTAAAGCCTCCTGGGACTCTTTCATGCTGCATGGTAATTTAGAAGTCAGAAGATTTAGTCTCGGCCTATAACGTGCGTCAGAAGTACTCGTGTGCCTGAGCTGACAGACATGGCACATGACTGAGTGGAGAGGACGTCCGCTGTCTGGGCTAATAAACCTGCACCTCTAATCAAGCTCCGAAATGCAGCACTGCTCAGACAATCATCTCCTATACCGTGGTCAGCATGGCTGCATGTGACATGCGGTATTGACTCTAAAGACACACGGTTGTCCAGACCTAGAAACGATTTCCTGAGGTTCCATGGCGGTTCCTCACTGACTCCACAGCTAGGCCTCAGGAGTCACCGACTGAAAGTAAATCCAGCACTCTTATTGTGAGAGGGGCTTAGCAGCTTTCCACCATTCAGAAATTTAAGGGTGAGGTCCACCTCAGAAATTCCTTTGAGCTTTGACATTCCTGAGCTGACAAAAGGGTGGAGCGCTTTGCTGCTGGCCGTGCAATGAATTCACGCCTTTCAGTTCACCTTTGAACCTTGTCAGAGGGGCTGAGCTACAAGTCCGCTGAGACAAAAGAACCGACCAACAAATCAGCAAAACAAACACCTGAGGAACCCAAAAGAACGTCTGGGACGGTGACGCTGTCCCACCCTATCAGAGAGACCGGGGACGTCGTCAGACCCCATCAAGCCCAGAGACTGACCTCATCTAAATCTGCCCCCGCTAGAGGAGTTACAGTGTGGGCATGTTCACAGACCAGCAGCTGTGCTACCATGTTATCCATCACAGCGTAGCTTCCTAATGTCCAGCTGCACCGGGATCGTCTTCCCTGAGCAAGCGTCCAATCCCGTTACTGTTTGGCCTATTCAGAGTGACATGTGAACAGCAGCGTCAGGAGATACATAAACCCAACACATACACAATAACTGACGACAGAACCATCAAATCACGTTCTATACGGAGAACGCGGTCCTCGCTCGTTTACCCGGAGAGCTCTTCTCCCGTGTGAATCGCTCATAACCCTTACAGGCGTCCTGCCGTAACCGGGCATTACCCAACCGTCTGGGCCATCATAAGAAGAGGGCTGGGGTTTCCTGTGGGAACAACACCCACCCTTCCTCCACTGCCTCCACGGGCGGGAGGGGTCAGACACACACACAGGGCATCGCTGCTCATCCCTTAGAACGCTGCTCTGTCATTATCCAGGCCCCACAGGTGAACTACAGACAACCTACAAATAACACACCTCAGCAGAGCGCTTCGGCAGGAACTCAGGAGAACCCTCAGAGAACCCACAGAGAACCGAGGAAGAACCCATGGAGGAGACACCCGAGTCCTTCGGTTACAACACGCAGAGCTCTAAAAACTCCAGATATTCCGTCTTAGCCAAGAAGCCGCAGAGTACGTGTTCAAATTAGTATCAGATGTGAGCAGCTCCGCACACAGATAACCCAGAATCTAATCACCACACGCTTACGAAACCCCTCCACACACACA
>JAVGWN010001260.1:0-12635 GCA_034552555.1 Semaprochilodus insignis | reverse complement strand
GCACCACTATGTTACAGGTGCACCACTATGTTACAGGTGCACCACTATGTTACAGGTGCACCACTATGTTACAGGAGCACCACTATTTTACAGGTGCACCACTATGTTACAGGTGCACCACTATTTTACAGGTGCACCACTATGTTACAGGTGCACCACTATGTTACAGGAGCACCACTATGTTACAGGTGCACCACTATGTTACAGGTGCACCACTTTGTTACAGGTGCACCACTATGTTACAGGAGCACCACTATGTTACAGGAGCACCACTATGTTACAGGTGCAGACACATGGCATGCTGTATTGTATTACCACAGAATGCGCCCTGTAGATGCAAATATGTACAGCTACATATTTTTATTGATTTTCATATTATTATTATTACTATTATTAGCCACGCCCCCAAAGGGCTGTGATTGGACAATTCAATGTGGTACGAATTCCACACTGCTGAGACTGCAATCACTGCATTGCATTTTGCTTGGGACATATGAAGGACCACCTAGCGAAATGCAATACAGCTGGGAACAGCAAATAAGTAGCCAAACGAACCAGAAGCTACCAATAATGAGCCAAACTCATTATAAGATATGAGTAAGGAACTTATTCAGCCTGGTTGGTGCTGTTAATACTAGGTTAAGATAGTAAATTGTATTGCTGATTGGTTCAGGTATTTTCAGGTATTCCGGCTTCCGGCTGAACTGCTGGAGTCTGGAGCTCTAGGTTGGACTTCACTTTTTTTTTTTTAACCTCTGGGAAATCTTCACCACTGACTGTGTGGATCAGGCGCATGTTCTCTAAAAATCACTCGATTTTAAACAGCATGCAGGCCAAGTCACATGTAACTGTCCTCAACATGTAGAACTGGTGTTTAGTTTCTGTCCAGCTGAAATGGCTAATAACAACAACCGTGTGGTAATGATGGCAGAGTTCACAACCCAAAGACAGCGATCTGCTCTCGAGTGATCAAGATGATCTAAAAGTGAGCTAAAGCTGCAAAAAGTGGCTGGACTCAACAATAATTACAAAATGACCTTAAAAATCCATTTTAATTTTATTTAAAAAACACATCTGAGGTGAGATATTTTGACCTTTTATTTTTCAACTATGACAACGTAAATTCAGTATTTTCATTGTAAAGCACCTTCGATATTGTGACAGCATTTAAAACAATAGTTGAAAATTATCATTAGACATTTGAATAGGGAGATATTCATTAACTGTAGCCCAATAGTACAAAATTTGAATTAATGAAGGCACTACTAAACCACTTGTGTACCACATCTAAATGTTATTAAAAGGCTGTACAGTGTGGCTGTACATGCTCACCTTGGTCAACTCATAGGCAATGTCTACAGCATGGTGGAAACACACTATGGTTTTGCCGTCATGCGTCACGCCAAGGTCCACATTACTAGTTGAGAAAGGGGTAAATCAAATCAATTATTAAATTAAAAATAATAATAATAAAAAAAAAAACAAAAAAACAGAGCTACATGGAAGACGTACCAGTATAACACAATGTATGAACAGTATGTTTTTAAAGTCACAAAATACGTTCGGAACGAGAATTTTTATAGTTATTAATTAATTAATTAACACACACACATATGCATATTATATAATATATATTTTTTTTTTATTAATTTTTTTTTTTATATAATTATTATTTATTTTACTTTTTTCTATGCTGTAGACGAATATTGGACATCAAAACTATGAAGAAACACAATTGGAATTATGTAGTAAACAAGAAAAAAAAAAAAAAAAAAGAAAAAACAATGTTTTATACTTTAGATTCTCCATAGTTGCCACCTTTTGCTTTGATGACAGCTTTGCGCATTCTTGGCATTCTCTCAATCAGCTTCACCTGTAATGGCTTTCAGTCTATAGGTGTGCCTCGTTAATTTGCGGAACTGCTTGCCTTCTAAATGTGTTTGTCACTGTCAGTTGTGTCATGCAGAGGTCAGGTTGGTACACATTTGGTCTTCCTTTCCTGGTTCTCATGAGGACCATCAATCAATCAACATGTATGTGTATAGCGCTTTCTACAACTAACGTTGTCTCAACCTTCAACAGCTTCACAGAAAAGCAGGTTATATAAAGGAAAAGAAAAACACAGAGTCCATGTACAGAAGTCAGAAAGGAAATCCAGGTCCAAGCCCCCCGTGAGCAAACCAGAGGCCACAGTAGCAAGGAAAAACTCCCTTAGTAAGGAAGAACCTCGAGAGGAACCAGAGAAAAGAAAGAAAGGAAGACCAAAAGTTAGCCCCGCTGCAGAGGACAAGTTCATTAGAGCTACCAGCCTCAGAAACCACAAATTAACAGCACCTCAGATGAAGTGCTGCATGAAGGAGGAGGTGTGACGGTGTTGGGATGCTTTGCTGGTGACACTGTTGCTGATTTATTCAAAATTGGGACCATACTTTGGGCAATGACCCCAAATACACCTTAAGGCTATGTAAGGGCTATTTGACCAAGAAGGACAGAGTGATAGAGTGCTGCGTCAGATGACCTGGTGTCCGCAATCAGCTGACCTAAACCCGGATGAGACGTTTTGGGAGGAGTTGGAGCGCAGAGTGAAGGAAAAGCAGCCAACAAGTGCTCAGCACCTTCAAGATTGCTGGAAAACCATTCCAGGTAAATACCTCATGAAGCTGATTAACAACGCTGTCAACAAAGCAAAAGGTACTTTAAAGAATCTAAAATAATATAAAAAAATAAAGTCTGTTAACAGAACTAGCAGTCAGAACCCTGCTTTGGAATACTGAGACCTTTACCATATAACCATCATGTGCATAAAGCAAGCAGTTTTAATATACCAGGGATTGATGTAGAAACCTTAAATTTATTTACAGCCTCCGTTTATTAAGCACACTCACAACGAGAATAGTAATTTCTATTGGTCTATTGGTTAACGACTGGATTATTACACAATGTTTGCCCAATAGCAGTCAAGAGGGTATTTTTTCTGCATAATTAAATGTAGACACTGCTGTGTCTGATCCACTCACACCAGCATGACATACTAACACACTACCAGGCCAGTGTCACTGCAGTGCTGAAAACGATCCACCACCCACATAATACCTGCTCTGTGGGGGTCCTGTGGGGGTCCTGACCATTGGAAAAAATAAAAAGGTGATGGGGGCTAACAAAGTATATGCAGAGAAACAGATGGACCACAGTCTGTAACTGTAGAATTAGAAAGTGCACCTAAGTGGAGCTGATAAAATGGATAAAGAGTGTAGATATATTAAGGTGGTATTATGTTTATGGTTGATCGGTGTATTTGCATAATATTTTACCATAATTAACATTGTGCATAACAACTCAGAACAGAAGACACAAATGAATACAATTGGTGTTTCAGGACATTAAAAAAATAAATAATTAAGTGTCTATATCTGCACTGCAATTTTCACGACCCCTGCATCCTAGTACTGTAAGAAATCTCATAGGTAAATTTCTCTATGATGAACGTTTTCACATCAAACCACTCAGAATGAGTTTGTTTCCACCTCAAACACTGAATTATGCAGAATCTGTATCCCTGTCAAGTAAAGACAAGTGTCACTCTGTTACTTCATACACACAGTTTGTGATGTGCAAACACTTGTATTCATGGTCATTCTTCCCTCTCCATACTGGTTCTGTCTCCTCCTCCTTCTACTGTACTGAGAATGCTGTGATTGAGACTCTGAGTTTGGCTCCAGCACCCCTCAAACAACCCTGAAGGATAAGTGGCTTAGAAAATGAACGAATGAATGAATGAAGGTTTTAAAGTGTCCATGATAAAGTTATTGTGCGTATTAAATACTGTTAAATTACTAAAATACTAAATTACTGAACTAATTACTGAATAATTATACTTAAGTATAATCAAGAACTGCAAACATCTGCTACATACCCTGCTGGTTTACAGGCCTCATGGAATACATTTATGGAAGCACTAGTTCCAGTGCAGTGACAGGTATGAAACAAGACTCAGAAGAGAATCTGCTCATATCCAACACCACGTACTTACCCGTTTTGATCAGAAGTTGGTACTTGACGTGTTGATGTAGCATAAGATGACACGGGACCAACTGCAGAGAGCATGACAGTTCAATAACAGAGCAGCCCTAACGCTACATCAAGACAGATTCTATAATTCCAGCAATAAAAAAGAAATTCTTGTTCCATTTCGACCAGTTTTTGAACTGAACTGTTATTTGTCTTTCTACCATAAACAGCGGAAACCTAAACAAACAAAGCGTACTTCAGCACATGCGTCTAATTCTAGGGCCACACCGGCGGAGTTTCATACCGCTTGGTATTTACTAATTGAGATGAACACCCACCAATGATGTCTTTCACACCTGAGACTCGTTCACAGAACTAGGAAGCAGACCTTGAAATCCAAAATGTGGCTCATGCGTCCTCTATTCGGTATAAAATGCCCCTTACCTTTGAGCTCACTCAAACTTCTACTATAGCAAACGCGGACAAGCACGCGTGATAACCGGTTTGCTTGACCCCATGTAGCCATGTTTTCCAGGACACTGTGGAGGAGTCCCTTCTTCTACCTCTTCTTCCGATCCAGCGGTTGAGCGGCGTAACGTGCATTACCGCCACCTACTGAGCTACTACGGTAGTGCCCGTGTCTTGTGTCGTTATGAACGCTGCTGACTCGTGTTCAGTGGTGGAGGCAGGAAGGCAGCCAGTCATGTCCGAATCGTATGTTTGTTTAAACGCGGCCTGTTCGGGTTCCTCGGTTCGGCTGTTTTATGAAGGCAGTGTTGCTGCATCATTCACTGCCTTACACGCCACGTAATACTCAGTATCAGCGCAGATTCGGCAGCAAGACATCGAGACAGGTGCCTTCATTTATCGACACAGCCAAAGTGTGGACTGAGTTTCATGAAGCCTAGGATACGTAACTGAAGCGGTGACGAAAATATTTGGATATGTATGTATGTGTGTATGTATGTGTGTGTGTTTGTGTATGTATGTATGTAAGAGTGTATGTATGTATGTATGTAAGTATGTATGTATAATTTTAGGCAAAGCGGAGCAGAGAATTTTCTTCCCAGTTCTACACAACCATCATTTATTAAATCCACAAATCATCCAGAACTATCTGGTTTGGTTCCTCCACCTCACAAAAAAGAGCCAAATTCCAGCACGTAATTAGGACAACGCGGAGGACGTCTACATCAGCAGGGTGATGAAGAACACTGGCAAAATTCCAGACCCCTCTTATCCTGAAAATCACCTCTTCCAGACACTTCCCGATGGTAGAAGACCTAGGACTCGGATTAGTTCTCATCGATGACAGTGATACTCCTCTGTGATGTAATGCTATTAGACACATTTTTGAAAATGTTCGTACCATTCTGTAATATTCTGTATATAACAGTACTATGTTACATGTATATGCACACCTGTATGTACAGATATTCTACACCTCTTTAGCTCTTTTTACACGGGTCCTTATTATTTGATTATTTTATTTAAATTTGATGTTCCCTCTCAGTCCAGTCCTGTTTGTACCACATGTATAATTTGTGCAAGCAAAGAGTATAGAGGATTACTAAGACATTTAAAATGCAAAGAAAATAAAGCAGGGATGAACATAGATAGATAGATAGATAGATAGATAGATAGATCACTTTATTAATCCCAGAGGGAAAGTCACATATTGCAGCAACCCAAGTACAGTAAAGAACAATAATACAATAATAGAATGTACATAAATAAAGAGAAGAAAAAAGAAGAAAAAAATAAGTACTCTAATAATAATAATAATAATAAGGATCACTATGAGTGGGATGGAAGTACAACTGTTATGAAAGTCTGATGGTATGCAGTGAAAATATAGTGACTATGTAACGTATAATGCCTTGAAAGTATAATTACCATGGAGAGTGTATGTACAATAATAAAAGCATAGAGCATAAATATTACACAGGAGAACAGTGCAGCTGTGTATTTCCATATTCACAAGCCATCTAAAACCGTCCAATCAGAAAGCCCATATCATAATACTTCAGTAAGAGCAGATAAAATACTACATGACCAGAAGAACAAGTATTCTATCAGTATATTTTCAGTACAGAGGTACTTCCTACGAATGTGTTTCTGCATCAACAGTAAACTAATTATAATATATAATTTCTATATTCTTTCTATATTCTATTGTTTTGAAATTCCAGTGAGGACCTACCTACATTTATAAACTGAAAATCTAACGCAGTATTTACTTAGGAGCCTCTTTCCTTATAGTTTTGTTACAGATTTCCATTGTCAGGTCTCCACTGGTTTAACTGGTGTGATGGCAGACAGAATGATCTACACCTGAGAGAACTGCTGATGAAGGTCATTCTCATCCCTTTTCATATCTGCAACAAGACCCAGACTGCTCGGATGTCCTGGGTCCTTGCCGTAGTAGTGGAAGATCCGGCCATCAAAGGCAAACAAAGACCTGCTCCTCCATACCGAACCTATAAATCAGGGGTGGAGAGGTCTACGCCTGGAGAGCTGTAGAGTTTGGTGATTTATTTTGGTGATTAATTAAAACATTACCAGGCTTAGTTGGTGTATCATGCAGCTTTATTATGTGTATAACACACAGAACACTGAGGTTATAAAATGGATGCTGTGGTTTAATAACTATCTAGACAATGTTAATGTCATATATCAACACTTGAAAGCAGCGAAGTCAGTCTGCATGCCAACCTGGGTGGTCATCCGCAGGAAGGATGCTGGAGATACTGAGTGGCCAGCTCTTGTTCTTCCTCTAATTCTGGCGCTTGCTGGGGACTGTCTATAAGTTGAGGTGACTGCTGGATGCTGTCAGTGGGTTTTGGTGGTTCTGGGTGTTTGATTATCATTGAGGCCAGAATTTGTTCTGTGTGGACCAGTTTTGGATAACACACTCCATGGCGCCCACTTTTCCTCCCTACGCCGATAATCACGGACCAACACTGCATCGCCACCTCAAACTCTCTGCCTTTGGAATATTTGGCTCTGTGGTGTTACACTGGGTGTTCTGTGCTTGGCTGACAGCAGCTGCCAAATTTGGTTTCAGCAGATCCAGCTGAGTGTGAAGCCTGCAGTGTAAAAAGAGCATGACTGGAGTTTTGTAGTGGAGTGTAGAGTGTTTCGGTACTGCAGTAGGAAAGCATCCAGCCTTTCTTGAACCAATTCTGATCCTTCAGGTGACTTCAGGGAGTGCTTAAATGTCTGCACGAAACGTTCTGAAAGACCATTTGTGGCAGGATGAAATGGAGCAGAATGCCTTCTCATTGGGTGCGCGCATGCGGGGTGAAAGGCTGGTCTGGAACCAATCAATGAACTAAAAATAAATAAAAGCACACGGACACGTGTAGACGGTAGAACACCACTTCAACACTTCACTGGCACTGACTCCAATAGAGCACTGTACACTGTTCCAGTGTTCCATTCCACCTCTGTTCTATTTATTATTCACTGCACTGTTTGTTCTCGAGTGTGCAATATATATTCTTCTGTGCAATAATTCTTGAGATGTGCAATAATTATCTCTATAAGCTACCCAAGGAATGTGCAATAACTAACTGCTACCTCACCTGTCTATTGTCTATTGTCTGTTTAAAATATACAGTTTTATAGACATGTCCTATATTTAAAGATTTTTTAGGCAAGTGTACGTATGTATATATTTCCCTTCCCCCTTAATTCTGCACTTTATATATTTTAGCCCTATTTTTAATTATTTTGTGTGTAAAGTGCCGTTGGATTGCTGCTCAATTTCATACACTGTGCAATGACAATAAAGGCATCTTATCTTATCTCTTCTTATCTTATCTCATCTTATCTTGTATGTCCCTTGTTTCCGCACTTATCTGCCCTACGGCGTCACACAAGTGACATTAAATGCTTAAAACCATTTCAGAACTGCTTGAAAGTCTGTTACACATTTTACTGATTGTATCTCAGATGTCAAGTGTATACACAAACATTTCACCGCCGGCACACCTGCATTTTTTACGTGTAGGTATGTGATGTCTTTACGCGTGCAGGCGATTGCTTATTAGGCGTTTTGGCACTGTTGACCTTCGGTATTCTTTTACGTCTACACGGTGATTTTGCCGTGTGCGGGTGAAAAGCCCTGAGACGTTTTGTAGCATGTAGTAGTTTGCGAATTTGGACACATGCACGTGCTTATGCTGCTTGTTTCTGTGTTGCCCGTGTATTACGATAGGGGGCGGTATGTAGTTTCTGACTCGTTATAGTCCACCGAAGAAGAAGTGAGACCACAACACACGCATTCCTCTGAGTACAAGCAAACTGTGTTGCGACTGTTGACGAAAATGGCAACTTTAGGGAATAATAATGAAAGTCGCCCGGAACACACTAATAAATCAGAGAAACTGCATGTGGTATCGCCTTTAAAAATCCGACAGCTGCTCCGTGAGGGGTTTGCTTCACAGGAGAGTGTCTTAAATCGGTGAGTGTGCTCCATACAGAAATAGGAAAGCATTAGCTTCTCAGACATTAGCTACGAGCTAATGCGAATTACATTCATCTCTAGATAGTTTGTTAGAAATCGACATTTTCCAAATGCACTCGCACGATACCAGGTTTCTTTTGATTCATATTCAGTCAAAATTGGCGGTTTTTAAATAATGAATTATGCTAAATATAGTGGACGTGGTCATAGCAGAGGTAAGGAAGCGCGAAACCTAGAAGATCTGTTCTTCGTGCTGATGCATTTTGTCTGGATTTAGGTTTTGGACACATGGTCGAGCTGTTGAAATACTGTTTGACGTTCACTTGAGCAAAACGCTCGGTATGATCAGAGTTGATAGAGGAACGAGGGTTTTGCAACAAGAATGGGGTTTAACAAATACATATTTTTCTAAAAAAAAAAATAACAGCAAAAACACCATGTTGTTGTTTTTGTTTGATTTGTGTGAACAGCACCCTGTAACTCCTGATAAGTTGAATCAGGTGTGGGAGCAGAGAAGCACTAAATCAAATCAAATGTATTTCTGTAGTGCTTTTTACAGCTGATGATGTCTCAAAGTAGCTTTACAGAAATTCAGTATTCATGATTCATTAAGGATCAGGGCAAAATGTGCAGAGCAGGGTGCCTCTGGGCCCAGGGTTAAGAAACACTGCACTAAGGGATGCGGTTTATTTCCTTTAGAAATTACATATTATGAACACTGTAACATGTTTTAGAATGGCTTTAATATGTGTTTTTAATATGTATGTATTTAATATGTAATGTTTAATATGTAATTAATATTTAATATGTAATGTTACTCTTTTTGGTTTTGGTTTGTTTCCATGTATCGGCGGTAATAATGTGAGTTTGGCTCTAGTACTAAAACGTTGGATTTTCAGGCTATCAGCAGGCTCCGCTTCCAATACACGTGATTCAATGAGTCTAATAAACCAGTTAACTTCCAGACCTGACCTGGCGGTTTTAGTACAGGAGGACATTACAACATGCAGGACAGTGGTACTCCAGGATCAGGATGTGTAGTCCACACCTGGGCCAGTTCCTTCTGCCTGGATGTAAATTTCTCATTTCCACTGTCTCTAGCTTTTGTTGTGGAGGAATTGCACCTGCCAGCACCTTTAAATAACAGACACGCTTGTCCGCACCACATGGATGTCAACAACATGTGGCCCTATAGGGCAGGAGACCTCAAGGGTGCTAGGTTCAGAACTGTTCAGAGCTGTGTGTGTACTGTAGCTGGAAAAGTCCTCTAATGTATTTTAATTCACACTTTGATTTTCTTCTCCACCATATCGGTCAAGCAGCTGTAAACAAACCTTTTCACTTTGATTTATCCTAGTATGTGTATCAAGCAGTGATAAACAAGAACATGAAGTAATGGATTTCAAGCCCGGTGCCTCATTTTCAGTGGGTACATATCATGTTCGTAACTAATGCACAAGAGCCTCCAGTACAGACTATAAAAAGTTGTTATTTGTCAGGTATGCTATGATACCTACACTGCTGTGCTCCTGCAGACATAAAGACACACCCCTAAATCCTCTTAAAAGTCCATTGTAGCCGTTAACTGTACGAAAAGTTGGAAGTTTTACAGCAAATTGTAAATTAAAAAATGGCGATAAGCTTGAAAATCAAGTCTTGGCTCCCCAGTAGGAAGTCTGGTGCTCTGAGACAAAACCCCTGAAACTAAAGTACAGCACAGCAAGTAATTGTTATAGAGTAGTTCAGTGTCTTAAAGAGCTGCTTTGCTTATCTGACCATCGGACTGAACGAGCCCCCAGACCTCACTGAATAATACATGGACCGTAATGAGGAACGGGTCCTCTAATAGGGTGTGTTTACTTAAGCCAAACAGCGTTAAATTAAAATATGCCTCAAGTCCACAAAACATGGTGGAAGGTATGTATGGAATCTTGAAATATCTGGGCTTAAACATGCGCCTTAGCTTTGTTAAAAGGTTTTGTTTTATTTTTCCCCAAAAAGTATTTATTACCTGGTGAGACACTAGAAGGCAAGATGCCTCTGTAACCAGCAACCAAATTTTCAAAGGGAATAGTGTTTATAGGCGTAGCCTGTTTATTTAAAAAATAAATAAAATAAATAAATAAATAAAAATAGACATGGGCTGTCGGGTTGCTTGTATTGCCAATACTCAAGAACTGATTCGCCCTGAAAATGTCACTGCTGCTGTAAACCAACATAAATGTCCAGTTAATGAGGATGTTCTTTGGGATGAATGAACATGGCGTGTAGTATCTGAGCTACCCTTAACCAGATTTGGACGGCTTGTTTATAAGGATAGGGGCAAGAATCTGTAAATTGGTACCAGTTCCTGACTGGCCAGTTTCGAAATATCAAGCTTCTGCTGTTATTTGTGTTCATGTAACATTAATTCTACATTGCTGACATTTAGCTGGCAAAAAAAGATGACGAACACCAGGATCAGAAGTTTGTTTATTTATTTATTTATTTATTTTAAAGATTAAGGTTAATCCTGATTTGAGCCAGCTGTTTTATTGTTGTTCTACCTGATCTCTCCTTGCCTTTCTCAAATTCTCTTACCCTTCACTGTTCTACCATTTATTTCAAATCACATATCATCAATTTACTATATACCTTTATTTCTAATTTATGGGAAAACATTTTCTTTGATTATCTAATTGATGTCACCTTTTTAATTTACAAAATTGGAATTCCTTTTTTTTTTTTTTTAAATATGATTGACTGAGCTACTTTGTGTATGTGTATGATATGTAATTATGACTGAGTGCATGCACATATTACCCTGGAACAGGTCTAACTTATTCTCAACAGGTCTGCTTATTCTTAATGGCGTCTGTCCTGGCACACACACAGAAAGTACTATACGCCTACACAGAGAGCCACGTCAGGCTGATGCAGTATAATTATCCTGAATCTATCAGTGATACCGCATGATATTATAACTATTATAAACAACGCATGTAACTTTTCACAGATCATTAAAAAAAATCTCCCACAATAGATTGGATCAGCAGGAGGAGCGCTCTGCTCCAAGCGACAACAGCACTCGCATGTCTCTGACTGCCTTAACCATTCCGAATTCCAAGCATCGTTCTGGGTTCTCTTTTTGTAATAATTAAATTATTGTTGTTTCCATTAAAGACCATTTCTGTGCCAGGTGCCAGCTCTTCAGTGGCTTGTTTAATTAGTAAGTATCAGTGTTTCTCTTCTGTTTCAGTTCAGCTTTGATTCCAGACTCCCTGGCTTCCGGTGTTGTGAACGATGCACCTTCTGAGGCTACAAACAAAAATGCTTTTTTTGACCGGGTGGAATCATACTCCATATCCTTTTATGGTTTTCATAACCTCCTTCTTCAAAAAGCTTGTTAATGATTTGTAAGCATAATCCCTGTGTCAAAATGGAAAATGATGAGCGGTTTGAGTAAACCTGAGTGAATGTGTTTGAACTTTGTTTCTTTGTTACTGTTTCTTAACTTTCAAACTGTTTGAAGTGGTTTGGAAAGCCCTCTGTTCTCTCGCCGTATAAATGCGCTCAGTACGGCTGGATAAATGTAGACAACGACATTCTGAAGTGTTCCAGTTGTCAGGCGTTCCTTTGTGCATCCATTCAGCCATCCCTGGATTTCCAAAAATGTGAGTTAGAATCCAAAGTGTGCATGTAATTAAGTTTAGGATGCTTTCAGCTGGCAGTCTTGCTAATCCCACTCTTGCTTGATGTTTATTTGTGAAGATGAAGGACGGATTTTAGAGTTGACGAAGCAACTTCAAACCCAGCATGAAAAATTCTGCTCATGGCCAGATTTCCCATGCCCTGGTATTTAAAGATTTCCATCATCTAAAAGTTTTTACAACCGTATATTTGTCATTTCCAGTATGTCAGTGATCTTTTTCTTCTAGATCGGTTTTGGATGGTTCCATTCGATGAGCCTAAAGAACTACTTGGTGCCTTTGTAGAGCGTTACAAGAGTGCTTGTCTTCTACAACAGCAGTTGCCTACTTTGAAGCCAGAGCAACTCAAAGCCATGGTGAGGACCCCCCCTTTTTTTGGTCAGTGTTCATCAAAAATAAATAGTGGGCAGTTTGTTGTTGGCAGGCGGATGTAACCAAACTGCAGCCTCATGTTTTAAAGTGGTTGC